>JAJOOF010063245.1:0-12663 GCA_029582545.1 Solanum lignicaule
GTTAGCCCTCACGGCCAAAACGTCCCATTTTGAAGGTCAAATGTGCCCCAAAGTAGGAAAACCCCCAATTTTGCCGATTTTCGTGTACTATAGTCCATGGACTTTTTTGTGATATGGAATTCCGACATAATTTTTGCCAAAATTTTTCGTGGACGTCCGTTAAGACCTTATCTATGAAGCCAGTTAGCCCTTACGGCCAAAACTTCCTATTTTAAAGGTCAAATATGCCCAGAGCAGGAAAACCCCCAATTTTGCCGATTTTCGTGTGCTATAGTCCATGGACTTTTTGGTGATCTGGATTCCGACATAATTTTTGTCAAAATTTTTCGTGGACGTCCGTTAAGACGTTAGCTATGGAGCCAGTTAGCCCTCACGGCGAAAACGTCTCATTTTAAAGGTCAAATGTTCCCAGAGCAGGAAACCCCCCAATTTTGCTGATTTTCGTGTGCTATAGTCCATGGACTTTTTGCTGATCTGGAATTACGACATAATTTTTGCTAAAAATTTTCATGGACGACAATTAAAACCTTAGGTATGGAGCCTGTTAGCCCTCACGGCCAAAACATCCCATTTTGAAGGTCAAATGTCCTCCGGATCAGGTAAACCCCCCATTTTGCCGATTATCGTGTGCTATAGTCCATGGACTTTTTGGTGATCTAGAATTCTAACCTAATTTTTGCAAAAAGTTTCCGTGGACGTCCGTTAAGACCTTAGCTATGTAGCCAGTTAGCCCTCATGGCCAAAACGTCTCTTTTTGAAGGTCAAATGTGCCCAAGAGCAGGTAAACCCCATATTTTGCCAATTTTCGTGTGCTATAGTTCATGGACTTTTTGCTAATCTGGATTTCGACATAATTTTTGCCAAAATTTTTCGTGGACGTCCGTAAAATCCTTAGCTATGGAGCCAGTTATCCCTCACGGCCAAAACGTCCTATTTTGAAGGTCAAATGTGCCCCAAAGCAGGAAAAACACCAATTTTGCCAATTTTCATGTGCTATAGTCCATGGACTTTTTGGTGATATGGAATTTCGACATAATTTTTGCCAAAATTTTGTGGACGTCCGTTAAGACCTTGTCTATGGAGCCAGTTATCCCTTACGGACAAAACTTCCTGTTTTAAAGGTCAAACGTGCCCAGAGCAGGAAAACCCCCAATTTTGCCGATTTTCGTGTGCTATAGTCCATGGACTTTTTGGTGATCTGGAATTCCGACATAATTTTTGCCAAATTTTTTTGTGGACGACCGTTACGACCTTAGCTATTGAGCCAGTTAGCCCTCACGGCCAAAACGACCCGTTTTAAAAGTCAAATGTGCCCAAGACAGGAAATTCCCTAATTTAGCCGATTTTCATGTGCTATAGTCCATGGACTTTTTGGTGATCTGGATTTCCGACATAATTTTTGCCAATATTTTTCGTGGACGACCGTTAAGATTTTAGCTATGGAGCCAGTTAGCCCTCACGGCCAAAATATCCCATTTTGAAGGTCAAATGTTCCACGGATCAGGTAAACGCCCCCATTTTGCCGATTTTTGTGTGCTATAGTCGGCGAACATTTTGGTGATCTGGAATTCTGACATAATTTTTGCCAAAATTTTTCGTGGATGTCCGTTAGGACCTTAGTTGTGGAGCCAGTTAGCCCTCACGGCCAAAACGGCCCATTATAAAGGTCAAATGTGCCCCAGAGCAGGAAACCCCCCAATTTTGCCGATTTTCGTGTGCTATAATCCATGGACTTTTTGCTGATCTGGAATTACGACATATTTTTTGCTAAAATTTTCGTGGACGAGAATTAAGAACTTAGCTATGGAGCCTGTTAGCCCTCACGGCCAAAACTTCCCATTTTGAAGGTCAAATGTCCTCCGGATCAGGTAAACCCCCCATTTTGCCGATTTTCGTGTTCTATAGTCCATGGACTTTTTGGTTATCGAGAATTTCGACAGAATTTTTTCCAAAATTTTTTGTTGACGTCCGTTAAGACCTTAGGTATGGAGCCAGTTAGTCCTCATGGCCAAAACATCCCATTTTGAAGGTCAAATCTGCCCCGGATCAGGCAAACCCCCATTTTGCCGATTATCGTGTCCATGGACTTTTTGGTGATCTAGAAATCCGACCAAATTTTTGCAAAAACTTTTCGTGGACGTACGTTAAGACGTTAGCTATGTAGCCAGTTAGCCCTCATGGCCAAAACGTCTCTTTTTGAAGGTCAAATGTGCCCCAGAGAAGGTAAACCCCACATTTTACCAATTTTTGTGTGCTATAGTCTGCGAATTTTTTGGTGATCTGAAATTCTGACATAATTTTTACCAAAATTTTTCGTTGACGTCCGTTAAGACCTTAGCTATGGAGCCAGTTAGCCCTCACGGCCAAACTGTCCCATTATAAAGGTCAAATGTTCCCCAGAGCGAGAAAACCCCCAATTTTGCCGATTTTCGTTTGACCTTCAAAAAGAGACGTTTTGGCCATGAGGGATAACTGGCTACATTGCTAAGGTCTTAATGGACGTCCACGAAAACTTTTTGCAAAAATTAGGTCGGAATTCTAGATCACCAAAAAGTTCATGGACTATAGCACACGATAATCGGCAAAATGGGAGGTTTACCTGATCTGGAGGACATTTGACCTTCAAAATTGGATGTTTTGGCCGTGAGGGCTAACAGGCTCCATAGCTAAGGTTTAATTGTCGTACATGAAAAATTTTAGCAAAAATTATGTCGTAAATCCAGATCAGCAAAAAGTCCATGGACTATAGCACATGAAAATGGGCAAAATTAGGGGGTTTCCTGCTCTGGGGCACATTTTACCTTTAAAATGAGACGTTTTGACCCTGAGGGCTAACTGGCTCCATAGCTAACGTCTTAACGGACGTCTACGAAAAATTTTGACAAAAAATATTTCGGAATCCAGATCACCAAAAGTCAATGGACTATATAGCACACGAAAATCGGCAAAATTGGGGGTTTTCCTGCTCTGGAGAACATTTGACCTTCAAAATGGGATGTTTTGGCCGTGAGGGCTAATTGGCTCCATATCTAAAGTCTTAACGGACGTCCACGAAAACTTTTTGCAAAAATGAGGTCAGAATTCTAGATCACCAAAAAGTCCATGGACTATAGCAGACAATAATCGGCAAAATGGGGGGTTTACCTGATCCGTTGAAGATTTGACCTTCAAAATAGGATGTTTTGGCCGTGAGGTCTAACTGGCTCCATAGATAAGGTGTTAATGGTCGTCCTTGAAAAATTTTGGCAAAAATTATGGCAGAATTCTAGATCACCAAAAATTCAATGGACTATAGCACACGAAAATAGGCAAAATTGGGGATTTTCCTACTCTGGGGTAAATTTGACCTTTAAAATAGGACGTTTTAGCCGTGAGGGATAACTGGCTTCATAGCTAAAGTTTTAACGGACATCCACGAAAATTTTTTGCAAAAATTATGTTAGATTCCAGATCATCAAAATATCTATGGACTATAGCAAACGAAAATAGGCAAAATTGCGGGTTTCCCTGCTCTGTGGCACATTTGTCTTTTATAATGGAACGTTTTGGCCGTGGGGACTAACTGGCTCCATAGCTAAGGTCTTAACGGACGTCCACGAAAATTTTTGGCAAAAACTATGTCAGAATTCCAGATCACCAAAAAGTCTGTAGACTATATCACACGAAAACTAGCAAAATTGGGGGTTTTCCTGCTCTGTGGCACATTTGACCTTTAAATGGGATGTTGTAGCCGTGAGGGCTAACTGTCTCCATAGATAATGTCTTAGCAGACGTCCACGAAAAATTTTCGCAAAAATTATGTCGAAATTCCAGATCACCAAAAACTCCAAGGACTATTGCACACGAAAATCGGCAAAATTTGGGGTTTTCCTTCTCTGGGGAACATTTGACTTTTAAAATGGGTCGTTTTGGCCGTGAGGGCTAACTGGCTCTATAACTAAGGTCTTAACGGACGTCCAGGAATAATTTTGGCAAAAATTATGTCGGAATTTTAGATCACCAAAAATTCCATGGACTATAGCACACAAAAATTAGCAAAATGGGGGGTTTACCTTATCCGAGACACATTTGACCTTCAAAATGGGATGTTTCGGCCGTGAGGGCTAACTGGCTCCATAACTAAGGTGTTAACGGTCGTCCACGAAAAATTTTGGCGAAAATTATGTCAGAATTCCAGATCATCAAAAAGTCCATCGACTATAGCACACGAAAATCGGCAAAATTGTAGGTTTTCTTGCTCTGCGGAACAATTTACCTTTATAATAAAACGTTTTGGCCGTGAGGGCTAGCTGGCTCCATAGTTAAGGTCTTAACGGACGTCAACGAAAATTTTTGGCAAAAATAATTTTAGAATTCCAGATCACCAAAAAGTTGGTCGACTGTAGCACACGAAAATCGGCAAAATGGGGGGTTTACCTGATCCGACGCACATTTAACCTTCAAAATGGGATGTTTTGGCCGTGAGGGCTAACTGGATCCATAGCTAGGGTCTCAACGGTCGTCCACGAAAAATTTTGGCGAAAATTATGTCGGAATTCCAGATCACCAAAAAGTCCAAGGACTATAACATACGAAAATTGGCAAAAATGGGGGTTTTCTTGCTCTGGGGAACATTTGACCTTTATAATGGGACATTTTGGCCGTGAGGGCTAACTGGCTCCATAGCTAAGGTCTTAACGAACGTCAACCAAAAATTTTGGCAAAAATTATGTCAGAATTCCAGGTCACCAAAAAGTTCGTGGACTATAGCACACAAAAATCGACAAAATGTGGGGTTTACCTTCTCTGGGGCACGTTTGACCTTCAAAAAGAGACGTTTTGTCCATGAGGGCTAACTGGCTACATAGCTAAGGTCTTAACGGACATCCACGAAAAGTTTTTGCAAAAATGAGGTCGGAATTTTAGATCATCAAAAAGTCCATGGACTATAGCACACGATAATCGGCAAAATGGGGGTTTACCTGATCCGGAGGACATTTGACCTTCAAAATTATTTTAGAATTCCAGATCACCAAAAAGTTGGTTGACTATAGCACACGATAATCATCAAAATGGGAGTTTACCTGATCAGAGGAAGATTTGACCTTCAAAATGGGATGTTTTGGCCATGAGGGCTAACTGGCTCCATAGCTAAGGTCTTAACGGACGTCCAAAAAAAAATTTGGAAAAAATTCCAGATAACCAAAAAGTCCATGGATTATAGAACACAAATATCGGCAAAATGGGGGGTTTACCTGATCCGGAGGACATTTGACCTTCAAAATGGGATGTTCTGGCCGTAAGGGCTAAAGGGCTCCATAGCTAAGGTCTTAATTCTCATCCACGGAAAATTTTAGCAAAAATTATGTCGTAATTCCAGATCAGCAAAAAGTTCATGGACTATAGCACACGAAAATCGGCAAAATTGGGGGTTTCCTGCTCTGGGGCACATTCGACCTTTTTAATGGGCCGTTTTGGCCGTGATGGCTAACTGGCTCCATAACTAAGGTCTTCACGGACATCCACAAAAAAATTTAGCAAAAATTATGTCAAAATTCCAAATCACCAAAAAGTTCGTCAACTATAGAACACGAAAATCGGCAAAATGGAGAGTTTACCTGATCCGGGGAACATTTGACCTTCAAAATGGGATATTTTGGCCGTGAGGGCTAACTGGCTCCATAGCTAAAATCTTAATGGTCGTCCACGAAAAATTTTGGCAAAAATTATGTCGGAATTCCAGATCACCAAAAAGTCCATGGAATTATAGCACACGAAAATCGACAAAATTGGGGGTTTTCCTGCTCTGGGCAAATTTGACCTTTAAAATAAAAAGTTTTGTCCGTAAGGGATAACTGTCTCCATAGTCAAGGTCTTAACGGACGTCCACGAAATATTTTGACAAAAATTATGTCGAAATTCCATATCACCAAAAAGTTCATGGACTATAGCACACAAAAATCAAAATAATTGGGGTTTTTCTTGCTTTGGGGCACATTAGACCTTCAAAATGGGATGTTTTGGCTGTAAGGGATAACTGGTTCCATAGCTAAGGTTTTAAAGAACGTCTACGAAAAATTTTGGCAAAAATTATTTTGGAATACCAGATCACCAAAAAGTCCATGGACTATAGCACACGAAAATCGGCAAAATATGGGGTTTACCTGCTCTGGGGCACATTTGACCTTCAAAAAGAGACGTTTTGGCCATGAGGGATAACTGGCTACATTGCTAAGGTCTTAATGGACGTCCACGAAAACCTTTTGCAAAAATTAGGTCGGAATTCTAGATCAACAAAAAGTCCATGGACTATAGCACACGATAATCGGCAAAATGGGGGGTTTACCTAATCCGGAGGACATTTGACCTTCAAAATTGGATGTTTTGACCGTGAGGGCTAACAGGCTCCATAGCTAAGGTCTTAATTGTCGTACATGAAAAATTTTAGCAAAAATTATGTCGTAAATCCAGATCAGCAAAAAGTCCATGGACTATAGCACATGAAAATGGGCAAAATTGGGGGGTTTCCTGCTCTGGGGCACATTTTACCTTTAAAATGAGACGTTTTGACCGTGAGGGCTAACTGGCTCCATAGCTAACGTCTTAACGGACGTCTACGAAAAATTTTGACAAAAAATATTTCCGAATCCAGATCACTAAAAGTCAATGGACTATATAGCACACGAAAATCGGCAAAATTGGGGGTTTTCCTGCTCTGGACACATTTGACCTTTAAAATAGGAAGTTTTATCCATAAGGGCTAACTGGCTCCATAGATAAGGTCTTAACGGACGTCCACGAAAAATTTAGGCAAAAATTATGTCAGAATTCTATATCACCAAAAAGTCCATGGACTATAGCACACGAAAATCAGCAAAATTGGGGGTTTTCCTTCTTTGGGGCACATTTGACCTTCAAAATGGGACGTTTTGGCCGTGAGGGCTAACAAGCTCCATAGCTAAGGTCTTAATGGTCGTCCAAAAAATTTTTTAGCAAAAATTATGTCGTATTTCAAGATCAACAAAAAGTCCATGGAATATAGCATACCAAAATCGACAAAATTGGGGGGTTTCGTGCTCTGGGGCACATTTGACCTTTAAATTGGAACGTTTTGGCCGTGAGGGCTAACTCGCTCCATAGCTAGAGTCTTAACGGACGTCCATGAAAAATTTTGACAAAAATTATGTCGAAATCCAGATCACCAAAAAGTCCATAGACTATAGCAAACGAAAATAGACAAAATTGGGGGTTTTCCTTCTCTGGGGCACATTTGACCTTTCAAATGGGACGTTTTGGCCGTCAGGGCTAACTGGCTTCATAGCTAAGGTGTTTACGGACGTCTACGAAAAATTTTGACAAAAATTATGTCGGAATACAGATCACCAAAAAGTCCATGGACTATAGTACAAGAAAATCAGCAAAATTGGGGGTTTTCCAGATCTGGGGAACATTTTACCTTTCAAATGGGACGTTTTGGCCGTGAGGGCTAACTGGTTCCATAGCTAAGGTCTCAACGGACGTCCACGAAATTTTTTGGCAAATATTATGTTAGAATTCCAGATCACCTAATGTTCATGGACTATAGCACACGAAAATTGGCAAAATGGGGGGTTTATTAGATCTAGGACACGTTTGACTTTCAAAATGGGATGTTTCGGCCGTGAGGCCTAACTAGCTCCATAGTTAAGGTCTTAACGATCGTCCATGAAAAATTTTGGAAAAAATTATATCGGAATTCCAGATCACCAAAAAATCCATGGATATAGCACACGAAAATCAGTAAAATTGAGGGTTTTCCTGCTCTGGGGCACATTTGACCTTTAAAAGGGGACGTTTTGGTTATGAGGGCTAACTGGCTCCATAGCTAAGGTCTGAACAAGTGTCCACAAAAAATTTTGGCAAAAATTATGTCGAAATCCGGATCACCAAAAAGTCCATGGAGTATAGCACACAAAAATCGGCAAAATTAGGGTTTTTACTGCTCTGGGCACATTTGACTTTCAAAATGGGATGTTTTGGTAGTGAGGACTAACTGGATCCATAGCTAGGGTCTTAACGGTCGTCCACGAAAAATTTTGGCGAAAATTCTGTCGGAATTCCAGATCACCAAAAAGTCCAAGGACTATAGCACACGAAAATTGGCAAAATTGGGGGTTTTCTTGCTCTGGGGAACATTTGACCTTTATAATGGGACATTTTGGCTGTGAGGGCTAACTGGCTGCATACCTAAGGTCTTAACGGACGTCAACGAAAAATTTTGGAAAAAATTATGTCAAAATTCCAGTTCACCAAAAAGTTCGTGGACTATAGCACACAAAAATTGGCAAAATGTGGGGTTTACCTTCTCTTGGGCACGTTTGACCTTCAAAAAGAGACGTTTTGGCCATGAGAGCTAACTGGCTACATAGCTAAGGTCTTAACGGACGTCCACGAAAAGTTTTTGAAAAAATGAGGTCGAAATTCTAGATCATCAAAAAGTCAATGGACACGATAATCGGCAAAATGGGGGTTTACCAGATCAGAGGAAGATTTGACCTTTAAAATGGGATGTTTTGGCCATGAGGGCTAACTGGTTCCATAGCTAAAGTCTTAACGGACGTCCACAAAAAATTTTGGGAAAAATTCCAGATAACCAAAAAGTCCTTGGATTATAGAACACGGAAATCGGCAAAATGGGGGGTTTACCTAATCCGGAGGACATTTGACCTTCAAAATGGGATGTTTTGGCCGTGAGGGCTAAAGGGCTCCATAGCTAAGGTCTTAATTCTCGTACACGAAAAATTTTAGCAAAAATTATGCGTAATTCCAGATTAGCAAAAAGTCGATGGACTATAGCACACGAAAATCGGTAAAATGGGGGGATTACCTGATTCGGCGCACATTTAACCTTCAAAATGGGATGTTTTGGCCGTGAGGGCTAACTGGATCCATAGCTAGGGTCTTAACGGACGTCCACAAAAAATTTTAACGAAAATTATGTCAAAATTCCAGATCACCAAAAAGTCCATAGACTATAGCTCACGAAAATAGGCAAAATTGGGGATTTTCCAGATCTGGGGCACATTTGACCAATAAAATGGGACGTTTTGGCCGCGAGGGCTAACTGGCTCCATAGCTAAGGTCTTAACGATCGTCCACGAAAAATTTTGGCAAAAATTATGTCGGAATTCCAGATCACCAAAAACTCCATGGACTATAGTACACGAAAATCGGCAAAATTAGGGAATTTCCTGTCTTGCGCACATTTGACCTTTGAAACGGGACGTTTTGGCCGTATAGGCTAACTGGCTCAATAGCTAAGGTCTTAACGGTCGTCCACGAAAAGCTTTGGCAAAAATTATGTCAGAATTCCAGATCACCAAAAAGTCCATGGACTTATAGCACACGAAAATCGACAAAATTGGGGGTTTTCTTGCTCTGGGAAAATTTGACCTTTAAAATAGGAAGTTTTTTCCGTAAGGGATAACTGTCTCCATAGACAAGGTCTTAACGGACGTCCACGAAATATTTTGGCAAAAATTATGTCGAAATTCCATATCACCAAAAAGTCTATGGACTATAGCACACAAAAATCGACAAAATTGGGGTTTTTCCTGCTTTGGGGCACATTTGACCTTCAAAATGGGACGTTTTGCCCGTGAGGGATAACTGGCTCTATAGCTAAGGTTTTAACGGACGTCTACGAAAAATTTTGGCAAAAATTATTTCGGAATTCCAGATCTCCAAAAAGTCCATGGACTATAGCACACGAAAATCGGCAAAATTAGGGAATTTCCTGTCTTGCGCACATTTGACCTTTAAAACGGGACGTTTTGGCCGTATAGGCTAACTGGCTCAATAGCTAAGGTCTTAACGGTCGTCCACGAAAAACTTTGGCAAAAATTATGTCGGAATTCCAAATCACCAAAAAGTCCATGGACTTATAGCACACGAAAATCGACAAAATTGGGGGTTTTCTTGCTCTGGGAAAATTTGACCTATAAAATAGGAAGTTTTGTCCGTAAGGGATAACTGTCTCCATAGACTAGGTCTTAACGGACGTCCACGAAATATTTTGGCAAAAATTATGTCGAAATTCCATATATTCAAAAAGTCTATGGATTATAGCACACGAAAATCGGCAAAATATGGGGTTTACCTGCTCTGGGGCACATTTGACCTTCAAAAAGAGACGTTTTGGCCATAAGGGATAACTGGCTACATTACTAAGGTCTTAATTGACGTCCACGAAAACTTTTTTCAAAAATTAGGTCGGAATTCGAGATCACCAAAAAGTCCATGGACTATAGCACACGATAATCGGCAAAATGGGGGGTTTACCTGATCCGGAGGACATTTGACCTTCAAAATTTGATGTTTTGGCCGTGAGGGCTAACCGTCTCCATAGCTAAGGTCTTAATTGTCGTCCATGAAAAATTTTAGCAAAAATTATGTCGTAATTCCAGATCAGTAAAAAGTCCATGGACTATAGCACACGAAAATCGGCAAAATTGGGGGGTTTCCTGCTCTGGGGCACATTTGACCTTTAAAATGAGACGTTTTGACCGTGAGGGCTAACTGGCTCCATAGCTAACGTCTTAACGGACATCTACGAAAAATTTTGACAAAAATTATTTCGAAATCCAGATCACCAAAAAGTCAGTGGACTATAGCACACGAAAATCGGCAAAATTGGGGGTTTTCCTGCTCTGGGCACATTTGACCTTTAAAATAGGAAGTTTTGTCCATAAGGGCTAACTGGCTCCATAGATAAGGTCTTAACGGATGTCCACGAAAAATTTAGGCAAAAATTATGTCGGAATTCCATATCACCAAAAAGTCCATGGACTATAGCACACGAAAATCAGCAAAATTGGGGGTTTTCCTGCTTTGGGGAACATTTGACCTTCAAAATGGGACGTTTTGGAGGTGAGGGTTAACAGGCTCCATAGCTAAGGTCTTAATGGTCGTCCAAGAAAAATTTTAGCAAAAATTATGTCGTATTTCAAGATCAGCAGAAAGTCCATGGAATATAGCATACGAAAATCGGCAAAATTGGGGGGTTTCGTGCTCTGGGGCACATTAGACCTTTAAATAGGAACATTTTGGCCGTGAGGGCTAACTGGCTCCATAGCTAGAGTCTTAACGGACGTCCAAGAAAAATTTTGACAAAAATTATGTCGAAATCCAGATCACCAAAAAACCATAGACTATAGCACACGAAAATCAGCAAAATTGGGGTTTTCCTGCTCTGGGCACATTTGACCTTTATAAGGGGACGTTTTGGCCGTGTGGGCTAACTGACTCCATAGCTAAGGACTTGACAGACGTCGACGAAAAATTTTGGCAAAAATTATGTCGAAATTTCAAATCACCAAAAAGTCCATTGACTATAGCACACGAAAATTGGCAAAATGTTGGGTTTACCTGCTCTGGGTCATATTCGACCTTTAAAATGGGACGTTATGGCCGTGAGGGCTAACTGGCTCCATAGCTAAGGTATTAACGAACGTTCATGAAAATTTTGGCAATAAATATGTTGGAATTCCATATCACCAAAAAGTCCATGGACTATAGCATACGAAAATCGGCAAAATTGGGGGTTTTCTTGCTCGGGGGCATATTTGACCTTCAAAATGGGACGTTTTGGCCTTGAGGGCTTACTGGCTCCAAAGCTAAGGTCTTAACAGACGTCCACGAAAAATTTTGGCAAAAATTATGTCGAAATTCCAGATCACCAAAAAGTCCTTTGACTATAGCACACGAAAATCGGCAAAATTGGGGGGTTTTCCTGCTCTGGGGCAAATTTGACCTTTAAAATGGGACGTTTTGGCCGCGAGTGCTAACTGGCTCCATAGCTAAGTTCTTAACAGACGTCCACGATAAATTTTGGCAAAAATTATGTCGGATTTCCAGATCACCAAAAATTCCATGAACTATAGCACACGAAAAACAGCAAAATTGGGGGTTTACCTGCTCTAGGGAACATTTGACCTTGAAAATGGGACGTTTTCGCCGTGAGGGCTAACTGGCTTCATAGCTAAGGTTTAACGAACGTCTACGAAAACTTTTGACAAAAATGAGGTCGGAATTCTACATCACCAAAAAGTCCATGGACTATAGCACACGAAAATTGGCAAAATTAGCGGTTTACCTGATCCGGGGGTCGTTTGACCTGTAAAATGGGACGTTTTGTCCGTGAGGGTTAACTTGATCCATATCTAAGGTCTTAACTGATGTCCACGAAAAATTTTGGCAAAAATTATGTCGGAATTCCAGATTACCTAAAATTCCATGGACTATAGCACACGAAAATCGGCAAAATGGGGGGTTTACCTGCTCCGGGTCACATTTGACCTTCTAAATGGGATGTTTTGGCCGTGAGGGATAGCTGGCTCCATTGCTAAGGTCTTAACGGCCGTCCACGAAATATTTTGGCAAAAATGAGGTCGGAATTCTAGATCATAAAAAAGTTCATGAACTATAGCACACGAAAATTGACAAAATGGGGGGTTTACCTACTCTGGGGGTCGTTTGACCTTGAAAATGGGTCGTTTTGGCCGTGAGGGTTAACTGGCTCCATATCTAAGATTTAACGGACGTCCATGAAAACTTTTGTCAAAAATGAGGTTGGAATTGCAGATCACCAAAAAGTCCATGGACTATAGCATACGAAAATCGGCAAAATTGAGGGGTTTTCCTGCT
>JAJOOF010063247.1:0-84319 GCA_029582545.1 Solanum lignicaule
ATGAGGTGTCTAAAATGAACATCGTCTAGTTGAGATGTCTAAGTGAAATTTGGTGCCAACTTTAGGGGCCACCGATGGGTTTGACCTATAATTTAATACTTTCTCCATTCAATAATAGTAGTTCACTATACTATTTTGGAATGTTCAATAATATTTGTCGAATTTATAGAATTAATGGATAATTTTACATTTAGTTCATAATTTATCCTTATAATTAATTATAGTCATTTCTCAGTTACATGTTTTCAAAATATTGAATTTATTATATTTAAAGAATAATATAATTTACTTTTTTATTTATAATTTCTTAAGAAGTGTCTAAAGTCAATAATAAATAAATATTATTAAACATAATTAAGAACGAGTATCGCATTATTTCAAAGACAGGATGATAAACAGGTAACGTATTGGGGGCGAACAGATCCTTCTAGCATATAATGGTAAGCGTCAAAAAATTTATCAATAAAATTCAAAATATAAAAAATAAATATAAGAGGAAATCAATAGTAGACAAATTTAGTATCAAAATTTTTCATCCAAAATCTGTCCTATTGTTATTTTTAGATAAAAAATACATGTTTTTGAATAAATAATTTTTTTTTTCTTTTAAACACATTTTAGTCCTAATAAAAAAGAAATATAGTAATTTATTATTAAATTTTATTTAAATAACAATAAAAAAATTCTACCAAAATAAAAATATTTTTATTTCTTAATATCTTTTTATTGAAAAAGAATAAGCATTTAAAAATATTATTATTGATTGTAAAGTGACAACACAACAATTATAATATCATAAAATATAAAAAATCATCACATTTCTTCGAATCACAAAATATTTTCAAACTATTATTGTTAGAGTTATCTTTTTTAACTCCTTTTCCACATAATTTTAAAATAAGGGAATATATTAATATATATTTTTTCTACTTCAATTGAGAAAAGATTAAAAAATAAAATATTTTTAGTTAGTAAGAATTTTGCTTTAATAATTATCTAAATCAAAATTAGTATATATATATTTTCAAAATATATGAGATAATTCTATTTTAATTAATAAATTGAGGATAAGAAGAAAAATGATTACATTCTATTTTTATATTAGCTAAAGTGATTTTAAAAGAAAGAAAATAAGAACAATATTTTATTAAAATATAATGTGATTAAAAAGAAAAGAAAAAACATATTTATTTCGAAAGTGATATTTATTACCCATAACAATAAGGACATTATTTTACCAAATTATTTTTGAAGAACATTTTTGTTCAATTTCAAATAATTTAAAAGTATTTTTTGACCCTTTATCCATTTCATATAGATGTCTTATCCTTCTTGATTTTTTAAAAAAATTTAATTTTAATATTTCACATGAGATATTTAATATTAAGATATTAAAAAATATTTAAATATATCATACACATCTTTAATTTTTGGACCTAATATTTTTAAATTTTTTTTACCTTAATTCATATTAAGTCAAACTCAAACACATAAATTATATGATAATATTTAAATAAATTTAGAATTTAAAAAATGAATACTTTTATAATTATACTAGTTACCAAGAGTCCACCTTGTACATGGCTCAATAACATTAATATTTGCATTTATAATTTATTTTAAGTTATAAGTAGAATTTAAACTTAATTATAAATATATAACTATATATTTAGTCAATAATGATAAAATAATAGGAAAATCAATTAATTATGTCCAATGTTCCCCATTTTGGCCCGAGCTAATTCTAGATATTTTTCATTTTATTTGTATGAAGTTGAAGTTGTGTTTGATTATATTATTTAGAATGTGGAAAAATATTCATATTAGAATAATTTACTATTATAAAAGTGAGTGATAAAATAAGCTATAAGTTATTTTTTAAATCTGAAATATAATTTTAAATTAAAATTTTAATTTTTATGGTCAAACATTGATTTTCACTTCTAGCATATTAAAATTAAACATATTTCAACTTCAACATTTTTCAAATTATTTTTCAAGGCATAGGATTATATATTAATTAATATAAATATTGTGGTAAATATTTTCATATTAATTATTAATTTAAGAGACATATAAAATTTAAAATGAACAAATAAATATAATGGGTACAAAATATAGATGGTGCCCATAAATTGTTACAAGAAATGTGCGTTCTTTTTATTGATATGAGAAAAACCAAAAAAAAAAAACTTCTGCAATTGCTCATTTCGTTCACATCTAAGTTACACGTATAACTATAAGAATTAAGATTCACATTTTTTTGGAACAAAATTATCTTTATTCAAAAATTAACATTTGATTGTGAAAATTTTAAATTTTATTCGAAGTTGTTTTTCAAATTTGAATTATAACTTATAGCTTATTTTTAAATTCATTTTTAAAATAGTAGCACATTCAAAACAAATATTATTTTGAATATATTAAAAAAATATAACCAAATATAACTCTAACTTCAAAATTCAAAATAAAATATAAATTATTTGGAATAAATTATGACCTTAAGTGAAAAAAAATTGGAGAATATTTAATTACTTTTCTTGTTATTTTTTAAAAAAAAATTATTATAATAATAATAAATTATGGATGTATAGGTCATTTATAAAGTGTATTAAAAAAGTAACGCTCGCATTAATTTTGTATAATATTTATTACCATCTTATTTGATACAAGTATATTTTCAATTTATGAGCATTAGTTATATCTAGGGGTTCACCTTTTCAGGGGCGGAGCTATAGCCTAGTAAGGGTGGTCAGATGAACACCCTTCATCGGAAAATTATATCGGGTATATAGGCAAAATATAGTCTAATATCTGGATATATTATTAATTGAACACTCTTTGACACAGCAAAGGCAGATAGTCTAGCGGTAAGCACACTCATTTTTATGTATATATGTAGTAGATGTCGAACCTCTTTCAACTAGTTCATATATAATTACTTCCTATTTTAAACCACATTATTAATAATTCTGACTTCGCCATTAAATTTATACTCTTTATTGTTTTTTAAGATATACACACGCGTGCTACGCTTTGTCCAACGTGTGTGTATATCTAAATATAAATGTCAAAAAGCAACACGTGTCATATGATTTATCTTTTTAGAATCTTAGATGAACAATTTTTTCAGAACAAACAAGTAATGAATGTCGTGGGTAAACTAGACATATTTTTGTATTTACTTGAATTCATTCACAAGTCCTTCACATGTTTGATCAGTTCCTAAGTTCTATCATTTTGTGTACAAACCATAGGCAATACCATGTCCCATCACATGGCTTAACTTGGTTTCATTGGCCAATCTTCAATCAACCTCGTGGTATTGCAGTTGAAAGCACACAACAAATAGCTAAAAGTTACACAATCTAAAGTGTTGGGAAATAGGAATGGATATCTTAAATTCTTGGTTGAGATTGTTTCAACTTAGATATTATCACGTGAATGTAGTCATCTTTCAATCTAAAATTGACATTTGATTAGCCCCTAGTTTCTCTTGTTTTGTGTGAACTACTATTTTTAACTTGCAATTTAGCAAGACAAGAAGCTTGATAGATATATACACATATATATTTTTTGGTTTCTTATTCTATTATGAAGTCCGACTATTTAGAATTTACATTACATATGGCTCTACTTAAGAGAAAACACTTTATATCAAGGATTCTACATAGGGCTTTATTAGAGAGAAAACACTCTATGTCTAGGATTCTTTCTTTCTTTGATTAAGAAAGAAACAATTTCATCTATTACAGATCTTCTAATGATAGTATGTATTTTTACGCACTGACAAAGTCAATTATTGTAAAGAGTGTCCAAGATTTTGGTATATATGTACTAATTTTTATTTTTTTTACCTATATATTTTATACAATTTTCTATATAGATAATATAATTTTTCGATAAAGAATGTTCAATTTGTCACCGTAGACTTAGTCATGTAGGTAGAATCTAGAATCTAATACAGACATTTGATTGCCCGGTTTTCTGCAAGTATTAATGGCCACATATTCCCTTTAAAATAACGTCAGCAATGCGGTCATGCATCGGACTATACGTAATCATTAAGAATACAAGTGTGGACTCACTTTCTCATCTACGTGGAGTCGTGTTTTAGACACGCCAATAAAGATGTTTTTTGTCTCCGTATTTTGAGAGTTAACTATTCTAAATTTAACTATCAATCCGAATATTTATAATATTTAAATATTGCTAAGTTTTTTTGACAAATTATTTTATAAGTTTTTTTTTTTAATTAATTTTTTTGTGATCAATCGAACACAGTCGGTTAAAATGGAACAGTACGACTAATAAGCTAAACCCTCTACTAGTAAATTTGTGAGGCAATGTGTACACTTATTATAAGCGGAGTCAAAATTAGAAATTTGAGGTTTTTAAATTTTAGTACAAAAGAGAAAAATATTGCAAAGTATTGTGAAAAGCATTTTCACCACCATTTCTTTCCACAGAGTTGTCAATCAATTTTGTTAGGGGATCGCAAGTTAATATACATCTACAGAAAAGTTAGTGAGTTCATCCGAACCCACGAACCCCTACTTAGCTCCGCCTCTGATGCTTATTAAGAAAAACATTTGAGAACATACTTTAAATCATAATTTTCACTATTGCCCTTTGTGAAATCATAAATTTAACTTTGTAAGTAGCGCAATTCATCTCCTATAAAATATAAAACTTCAATAAAGAAAAGGGCATATATATAAAAAAAAATCAGATATCCATCTTGAAATATGAACAATTCAATTATTTTGAACAATGGAAATAACCTTAAAAATTCAGTTAATATGGACTGTGGGAGTAGGATTTATTATCTTCCAAAAGATTATTTATTATTTTTCTACCGCTCTCTTCCCGCCAAGTCTTCTTCTCGTACCATATCTATTTTATTTTTTTAGTTCATATTAAGTGAATTGTTTAACATATTAATAAGAAAAATATTTACCGATAAAAATTAAAAGTTTTTTTTTTTTAATTCTTAATTTCTACTAGAAAATGTAAAATAGTTAAGAAGCTCACTAAATGAAGAATATATATGAAAAAAGTTCACTGGATATTGCTTGACAAGCTACTAATGAGTTAATAGACCAAGAGAAAGACACATTGATGAATTTGGAGAAATGGTTCATTATCGAGGAACGTGCGCTAAGACAGAGATAATGCTCAAAGTGGATCCAACTTGGGGATGCATACTTCAATGTTGTCCTAAAAGAAAGAACTCAGAGGAAGCAAATTAGGGGAATTACAATTCAAGCAGGAGGACTATTGACTGAACCTAAGGAAATCCGATATGAGTTTACTGTCACGCCCCGGGCCTACACCCTGAAAGTAACTGACACTCGAAAACCATTGCTGGTTCCCAAGCGAATCGTTGGTTTGGCTCATTACTTAGCGAAAGACTCACTCAACAATATATGAAAACTCATGATGTAAAAATAACTTTAAAAAACTTAATTTAAACTCAACTCCAATAATAATCTGAAATTAATTTAACAAGTATTAGTTAAATGCCTCATGGACTCAAAACATTACAACAACAAAGGAAATAATGATAGACTCCTCGACCCTTAAACTATCTATGAAGCCTCTACTGTTACAGAAGAATTATCGGGACAAGACCCATAACATCCTAACAACTGAAAGAAAAAAATGAAACCCTTCGGAAGAAAGGAGGCTCACCAAAGCTAACTGGAACTGCAAGTGGTATCAACAAAGTCTCTGTTGATGACCCTGAATACCTGTATCTGCATCATAAAAGATGCAGGCCAAATGACGTCAGTACATGGAATGTACGAGCATGTAAGGGGAATTCTAAAGCATAAACATAAGCTTGAACTGATATAAAAGAAACATACTTACCTCTCCTCAAACTCACTCAACTCAACTCAAACTCCACTCGAGGATAAGATACTCAACACAAGATACTCAATGATAAAGCAACAATAAAAGATGCAATTTATGAAAAGTTTTCAAAACAGTAGATAATAGCTCAATTGTATGTAAAGATACAATCATAACCCAATTGTATGTAAAAATACAATAATAACTCTTATTTGAGAGATTCTCTCACCGACAACCATCACTATGAGCTATGTGATGATACATCATCTCGCCCACGCTGCCAGAACTGTCCAATACCTTGCCGGAGTATAAGACATCCTCAACTAAGTGGATCCACTAACCTATGCTTAAAAAGCAATAAAGAATCATCTAAAAGGTATGACCCTTTACCCATGTTGGCATACATGGTTTATGAGGACTTTGAGTTGTCTGAATTCGTCCCCATATCAGTGCTCAATACTACTTCCAATAATATAACTCATGCGCATATGTTTCAAGTCTAAGAGTTTTATCAAAGTAAAACGAAAGTCTATGTACGGAGTCTGATTTTCCATCTAATACATCAAGAGTAACCGAGACGTAACCCTGACCTCACGTACAAAATCTGATAGTAAGAAATGACTGAAAGCTTTAAAAATGTGGTCCTCGAAGCATGATGACTCACCACAACTCAATATCTCTCCAATGATCTCTAGCCATGAAACTTTGAACCCTGAATGTCGGACCCTACATTTGGGGAAATGCAGGAAAGAGTATGCATTAGTAAAATAATGTACCAAGTTTGATAGCAATGCATAAAACATGCTAAAATAGACATTTTCATGATATGCAATGACCAAGCTAAAACATGAATTTAAGAGTTAAAAACATAAGTCATAAAAACATGGTCAATGGAAGCCAACAACTTTAAAACATTCATGAGATCTTCCAAAAGTAACCTTAGTTCATTATGATGGAACATTTACCTTTTAACTGACATATAAGACCATGTGAGCTACTAACATGGAATCCAGTGTCTCCCACCTTGAAAAGGGGTGTCCTACTTACCAAGGTAAAGACCATGAACTTCTAGATTAGGTGGATCCACTAGATAATGTCTAAATAAGAGAACATCCTATGGTGGTGCATGGTTAAGGGACAAGAAGATTGCTACTAGAAACCTGGCATCCACTAACGGGAGAGCCTCCATCTCAATGTCCTCTCGGTGCTAAGATTAAATCCCACAGAATAGTCAATTATGAATACTTGTCTTTATTATCCATGGAAGGGCACGTCATATTGCCAATCCAAGATAAGTCATATGTTAACCATGGAAAAGTAAGATTAAGCAACCAATCCAAGCTAGGTTTCATTAGAATAGTTCCTTAAATCTTGATTCAAATGAATTTGAGAAAACCTTTCAACCCTAAGAAACTTTTATGTGAGAAAGTCCTTTCATATTCATGCTTTATTGTATATATGATAAATCCTTTCACAACACAACAACAACAACATTGATACTTCACTCTTAAAGAATCATTAAACCATTTACATCATCTTCATAAGAACATGCATGATTTCATAAACTCATCTTTCATGGTTCAAAACCCACATTATATCATCATAAATTGGAAAACATAAGATATGCATGGGTTCATGGGGAATCATCTTAAAATCATGGAATTATATAAATTCATGCTTTATAGATCATAAAAAGACAAATCAAATCAATAATTAAGAGAATCCATAATCATAGAAGAAAACCCTAACTCAATTAGGGATTTCTAACTTTATAAATTGGAGAATTTGGGAACTCCGTGGAGGAAATGGCTCCATGGATGAAAACGACCATACCTAAATGCCAATTGCTTGATTTCAATTGTGGAATTGAAGACTTGACTTGCAAACCCTAGCTTTGTCCTTCAACTTCTAGAGAGATAAAAATTTGAGAGTAAGACTTCTTCTTCTTTTAAGAATTTGAGAGAATGATTTCAATTGGGGAAATTTGGGGGTAAAAACACTTATATATGGCTTTAGGTGAAGGGTAAAATGACATTATATTGAGTTAGAACAGTTAGGGAAAATACCAAAAAGCCCCTGACTTAAAGCTGACGCAACCATTGGACGGTGGCCTTCACGAGCCGTTGTGGCAGCCGTGGTCCTTGACCAGTGGCTTGGGGGAGACCCCCTACTTCCTTGCCCCTTCAAGGTCACCTTAACGGGTCGTTTTCCCCTTTACGACCTGTCTAGAGGTTCGTGGGAGGAGGCTAACTTTGGGGTAGGTTCTGCCTCCCCCACATGAGCGTCATAATGACCCGTGCGCCTCCCCACGAGCCGTTAAGGCCCTCGTGGGAGGGGTCCTTGCCCACCACGATTTGGAGGACTTGCCACGGGCTACCACAGGGATCGTGGTCCCCTTCATGGCCCATATGTGGCTCCGTGGAGGGTCCATGGTCCAGGCTTTGGCCTGTGAGTTCTTCCCCATTGCCATTTTTTAGGCCTTTCTCGGTTATGAGGTGTTACAGAACTCTTGGGGATCTTCCTCAACCTTGGAACGATAAAACTCCGGGGGATTCATCCTAGTAAAATATCTAACCCTTGTTGTCATCGTACCCATATTTGGGTACAAGTAACAACAACCTCTCTATTGTTTTTTTCCATCATAGCTTTAGCCAACATATGAAAAATGGCTCTTAGCTTATCATGAGATACTTGTTCGGCCAAAGGGTTGACCGGCACTTGAGAAACCTTGGGCTCCATATTTCCACCAATATTCCTTCTCACAGGATTCCTTTGTGGGGGCATAGTTTGAAAATCATAAACACGGATCAGGAGAGGAGAAACTTTTTAGAGATAAACTCTATGGCACAACTTTAGAGTAATGAAAGAAGTGAAGTTTCCTAAATGCCTTGTAGCCTCCAATTCATAAATGTAGAGTGATTCATACTCATGAACTAAACTCTACTCAATGCGTCTTGTCAGATTTCCTAGGACCTTTCTAAAACTTATTGCTCTGAATACCAAGTTTGTCACGACCCAAGGTACACTCTAGATGTGACATGGTAAATAGGATCCTAAGGGCCCTAAACAAGCCACTTGACATAAGCAATGACGTAAGATAAAGACATACAATATGAAATTGATCATAAAGCTATTGAAGTTTAAATCATAATATCTCATCAAAAGAGAATTCTTAATACAAAACTTGAAATGTGGAAGCTATACGAAGTTTGACATAAGCCTTTAATATATAGATGTGGTTAGGTAAAACCCCTAACACACGAATAAGACTGAAAACTGAAATGACATAAAGCATTAAAATGAGAAAAGGTGATACAACCCTTGAACCATGAGGACTTACCACTAGTAAGCACCACCGAAAGATTCAATCTAGCTACAACCATATGGAGAAGCGTCAAAATTATATTATAAAACAATAGACACAATATGCATGAGCACTTTGAATGTCCGGGGAACGTGCATCAAAATGTGGGAATAAATCATGATAAGTTTGAAAACATAACGCTGCATGACCAAGTATATACTATCAAATCTTGATAAGCTAGTTTCATAAATTATGAGGAAAAGGTCAATGCAAAGCTTGGAAAAATCATGTCATAAGCTTAAACCATTTCATTTTAATATGTGTGAGAGACCATTAACCGACATATAATCATGAGAGTCAAGCACAGAGTTAAGTATATTACCCCATCAAAGAGGGCCCAAAAAATCATTCCAGGATATTAAGGATCATTACTTTGAGGCATGGGTACTCGCCACTAGTCTTTGAGACTTGGTTACTCGCCATAAGTCCCTTTTAAGACCAAAAGTATTTGGAGAGTTGGGTACTCACCTCTATTATTCTATTTCATGAATACTCAGTCTATCCTATGGTGGCACGTAGATTATGGAACATGAGTAATTATCTCTAGTCCACTCAGTGCTAGATACAACTCCCTACAAATTAATGCATTATACTTAAGAGTAACTCCTTTCATTATCATGACTTTCATAACTTGTTCATAGAGACACTAATCTAAGAATCTCAATCATGATCATCTTTCACAAAAGAATACTTCAAACGAGAGCAACTTAATTCATTAAGATATCACAATCATGATCTCATAAATATGTAAGAAAACATTTCACAATTTCATTGATGATTATCTTAAAGAAACCTAGATCATAAATCATTAAGTTTATAGGACATGCATAAATCCATAATTATAGTTCTTAAGCATTCCTTCCATCAAGTCTTGATTTCTTAATCAATCGTACATACGAGCAAGGGTTCGTGAAGAACATCCTTGAAAGAATATTATTTTCACAAATTTCTCAATTCAATGTTGTGGGCATAATTCAAACACATCATTCATGATCACAATATAATCACATAATATGGGTTCACATAAATTTATTCAAAAGCCACCTATACCACTCAATTCATGCATAATAAGATTAATTAGATTGAATTTAGCGATAAACAATTGAACCCATTCATAAACATGTAAAACCCTAAAATTTAGATTGAATTCATAAAGGAGTTTTTGGAGAAATCTTTGGGACTCAATGGATGAAAGAGATCCATTGATGAACTTCTCACATACCTTGATAACAAAGCCTTAGAAATTTGTGGAAGAGGACCTTGAAGACTTGAAGAACCCTAGAAATTCTTTGGGAGCCTTGAGGAGAAATTTTGAGAGAAACCCTTGAGAGAATTGTGAAAGATCTTTGGGATTGAAAGGGAAAGGATAGTTTTCTTGGAGTCAAATCAGTTATAGAGTTTATTTATAAGGAAAAACTATGTATTTTAGAAGTTAAAATGGTAGGAAAATACCCAAATGCCCCTAACTTAAAACTGTCGGAAAAGACCTATGGACTGACCAATTGTCCCTATAAAATTCTACGGACCGTACTGGTCATCCTAGAACTAGACACAACCGTATAACCTATGAACCAAAGTCCTTCCAAGTCTGAGATCAACTTCCACGAGAGAGGTCTAAGACCTATCAAAATTTACACAACCCGTAAAACCCTCTATAGACCCAAAAGTTCTTCAAATTTTGCCAATTTGGGATTGCTTCTACGGAACCCTCATATGGTCCATAAAACATCGTACGACTCGTCTTGATCAATCGTATACCAAACTTCATAAACTTGATTTTTTTTCCAAACTCAACTTCGTTCCTACGAGACCTATCTACGAACCATAGATGGCACTTGTAGGTCAACCTGTAGCCCGCCCAAAAAAACAATCTTTCCATTTTCCAATTTTGGTGGTGTTACACATCACCTACCTAGAATCAAGATTGAATATTCTAATGGACATAAGTCTTCCCTTTTTGTGAAACATTAGCTTGATCTTTGTCTAAAAATAATAAGACAAACACAAAATCAATCATAAATGGCCTACATATCCCTAGATTACATCTTAATCCCAAACCCATGGGATCCCTTTGATCCATCAATCATGATGGAGAAGAGGACATTCTACGAGCTCCATGTATTTAAAAAGAATAGAGGATCTATCCTCTAGCCTTTCGGATTCCACTCGGAGTATCCATTTTTCCATGTATTCATCCCTTTGGTAGATGATTTTCCGCAAATTTGATATGATTATTCGGGTACATATGTCACCAGTGCTATATCCTCGTGGAGTTCAAGTGCAACTTTTTTAAGTATTTTGATAGGATTCAGCCACCTCTTAAAAAGTTTCTACTATGGTTCCGGCCATGATGTGGGTGGATTCACTATTTCCAAAAATCCTACGAGCCTAAGTTATTCATGTTGCACCATTCGGTGAAGATCATGAACAACCAGGCCCAAGCCCGACCAGAGATTTCATTCTGCTAGAAATTTCACATCTCTATTTTGTCCTTGTAAGACGAATATCATGAAGCACAACGATCTATCTTCCAGTAAAATAAGTTTATCCTTATAGATATATCGTCAAAAGAATGAGTGTGGTGGAACTATACATACAAGAATACCCACATAGAGAAGGTCTGACAACTTGCGAAATAATACCAAGTTCCATACTACATTACAAGATATAAAGTCACCCAGGTCATCACTAGCATAAGGTTAAACATTACTTCACAAAAATGGGATCACGATGTAGCAGGACCATCCAACATCAACAAATACTTCACCAGGTCGCTCAAATAAATCCCAGAAAACAAAAAGTTTTACAAGAAAAACACGGCGTTGATTGGGGGATGGATGGATATTCAAGTGCACCTTCAACATCTGCATAATCGTATGATGCCTGATGACATGTGCAAGAAATTATCACCTCCATCACGAAATTACCACTTACCCACATCATCTGCCAAAGTTTATTGCAAAACATCCTATCCAAATTTGTCTACAAACTGCTTATCCACCTACATTCACATATACCATCAAGTAGCTTTTCCACCTGCTTGAAAGCTACCAACAAGTATCTTATTCACCTGCTTGCAAGCTCCCAACAAGTAGCTTATCCATATGCTTGAATGTTGCGTACAAGTTGCTTACCCACCTGCTTGCAAGATCCTGACAAATAGCTTCCACACCTGCTTGAAGTCTCCTAGAAGCTGCTCACCCATCTGCTTAAATATGTAGTCACGTGCCAACAACATGCTTTGTTTTATGTGTTTTTTTAATTTTAGTAGGCTCCTTCACATGTTAGGTGGGGCTCAGTTTGAATAATGTTTGTTGTCTTTTATTATATTAGAATAATAATGGTGAGTCTGGATAAGGATTTACTATTTTTAAATAGGATAGTGCTCATCTTTTTTTAGAATAATGTGCAATGTAAGAACTTGTACTTGGCGTGGTACTCGAGCAAACCGATAGTATGTATCATGCATGGTATCCAAACCAATCAATAGATAATTTGAACCAAGCGTGGTATCCTGGTGAACTAATAAGATGTACCAGTGGTACCCGATCCAATCGAGAATCACACAATCACAACCATATTTGCAAGACCACAAGTAGTTAAGACAGATTCATGGCATGGAATTTGACAAGAAGAAATGTGACATTTCATATTAATTCCCTTAACCACTGCACATGTATTGTACAAGCATTACTAATGGAATAGTTAACATGCACACTTAACGTAAATTGAAACCATCACCTACCTTAGGCGACCCTTTCTAGATGAATTTTAGCTCATAATTTGATTACCCACAGGTTACTACCCATAGAATAATACCCAACAACAATCATAGGACCAACATTACTAAGCATGTATCTTACCACCCTAAACCACAACAATTAACATATTCAACAATCCATACTCCACGCCCGAAGGTCTATGCATCTCACATGAATCTACAATGAATTATGCATTTAGAGACATGCCCAACTACTAAGTTAAACCTAGCCTACCTAGGCGCCAAACAATTAACAAAAAAACCTGAACGTGAACTTTTGCCTCCATGGGGGCAAATTTTGGCGGAAGTAGGCTTGAAATTCATGGATTTTGACCTCATTTGTGCTAAAATTCTTCCTCTCCTTTTCTCCAAGCTTGGAACAACCTAGAAAGGTTTTTGGAGTAAACCTCGTCTATTTTACCATTGAAGATCAGGAGTCAATTATATAATCTATATTTTTTAGGTTCTAGTGTCGTCAGCACTGCTCTAGCGGCCAGGAAGCCACTACAATAGCAGCGCCATAGAGAGAATATTCTCGCTATAGTGGGATGACGTCAGACATGATCATATTTAAATTCTGAAATCTTCATCGTGTCTCCCTAATTTAAATTGGTAGTGTTTTTTCAAAAGTGCCTTTTACTATAGAGGAGTGAATGAAACTAAAATGCAGGTCATCCAAGTTATCAAAGGTTACTCTAAAGAAGAGATCCCTTTTAACTATTTAGAAGTAGCATAGCAACTAGAAAGCTGAAAATACTAGAATGGAAACCACTAATCTCCAATATTGTAGCTAAGGTCTCATCTTGGACTACCAAGATACTAGCCTATGTAGGAATATTGCAATTACTGAAGTCTGTATTCTTTGAGATCTAGTCTTCTTGGGCACAAATGTTCATACTACCAATCAAACTAATGAAAGCACAATCGAAGCATGATAATGCTAAAATGTACTCTTTAAACAAATTAAAAGAGACAACGGTCGTCGTTAATAAAAATACCCAATGAAGAGTCAGGATCGAATCCCACGGGGAATGGTATATCGTAGAGAATTCTTGTCAAAAAATTCGGATTGTAAAATCATTCATTTGTAGTAGTAAAAATAAGTGGGTGGATGATTCCACCAATTTATTTAAAGGATTTGGTTATCAATTGTCAGAATTAAACTAAAATTTCAAGAAATTACAAGCAATCGAGGGGTGCAGGGATTGAAAATCAATGTCACATTGGGGTAATTGTGCTTCTCTACAGTAATGAACATTCATGAATGTGTTAGGTAATCTTTAGTGACTCTAATCTTCTTTTGATCACATAACATCCTTGTATAGAATCTTCTTTCTGTCTCATCTATATGCTAATATAAACAATCGAATACCTTACCTTATTCTCTCTTTCAATGCAGAAATAGGGCAAATAGATTCAGCTCATAACCTCTATTTTCAACCAAGTTAATGATATCAAACCTAAATTGCTAGTATCGAACTAATTACCCACTCTAATCAATCTCTTCCAAGCATCGACCGGAGATCTAAAGTAGGAATTAAGTTTGCAACCTTAACCCATAGGTTAAACTCATGCTAATTAGCCTAAATACATGTATGAACAACAACAAAACAGAGCATAACACAATACCCACCACATTAAATCAACCTCCAACCCCATAATTGCACCTCTATAACTTGGGGTTTTAGCCACCCATCACAAAAGTAAAGAAATTATACCTTCCATGAAAGCAGTCATGAGTAAAATGAAATTAAACAATTACTAGAAAACCCACTTTGAATTCAACTTCAATTTGTCAAATTCAAGAGCAAAGTTGAAAAACCCAAAAACTACGAAGTGCTTTTTCACAAGGTAAAGTGTTTCTCTTGAACTTCTGCAAACTAAAACTCTATCTCAAAAATTATATTCCAAAAAAAACTCAAATGTCTCCTTTTTTGTCTCTCATTTGGGAAATTTATAGTTTCCTAAAATTTGGCCCAATAACCCAGCACTCTACCCTTTGGGCGATGTTAGGCGAGCTCGCCGGGCTCATTCGGTGAATCGCCAATCATGCTTCAGCTCGCCTTCTCATGCTCTAGGCTTCTAGTGCTTGAACCTCAATAGGAAAGCTCGTTTGAGTCTACAATTCATATTCGGCGTATCGGTGAATACCACCTTAGTTCACCTTTCGAGTCTTCAATTTTCCTCTTTATATTGTCGCTTTCGATAATGGTCAGCATGGTCACCTTTCTCATTCGATGAGTCACCTTTTCTTTTGGAGTTTGCCGACCTGTCTCGATAGACACAAGTGTTGTGCACTGTCACTTTGGGCGAGGTTATGCTCACTAGGCGATCCGTCTTTCTTGTTTGGCGATCATCAATGTATAGTTTACATTTCTTTTTGCATTTTTGGCCATTCTTTCAAACATTCATCCTTGACTTGTCCATTAGCCTTCATATCTTCAAATAATCAAACTATCATCAGAATAGGACAAAATTAGGCATTGAAGACAATAATTATAGAGCTATATAAGCCCCAAATAAGTGAAAATCTACCACTCATCAACTCCCCCAACTACAAATTTTGCTTGTCCTTTACTAAATCATGAACACAATTAGCTGAATAATGGTGTCTACAGAAGTATTCAGTGAGATCTAACATGCAAGTGTCATTACAAGACTACTCTCAACAACATGCTACACTCAATCATGATCAAAAAGCATCAAAATGATGACTAGCCGGTTTCAACACAAGATCAAGCTTACTTTAGCTTCTTTTCTAATACAATACCATGTTTCTATGAATGCATTCAAGTGCTCTCACATCAAGAATGACTCCATTCTCTCACAAAGCAAATCAACAAAGAAATAAGGAATCAATGCAACTCTCACCCTCTCCAAAGAGAAATACATGCAAGCTTCATCCCATAGGTTTGCCCATATTCTTCAATCATCAAACAACCTAGTTCATGCAAGATCCCAAGGGTCTTTTAGGCTTGTAATGGGGTTTGAGGTTGGGGAGGGGGGGGGGGTTAAGAGATTGTAAATTTGGTTCAGTGACTACACATTTTCAAAACATTTTTGTAATCGTCTTCACCTCTTCTCAAGTTCTTTTAATTCTTTTCCATTTGCGAACTCAAACTTTGACTTTTCACTCATTTTATTTGGAATCCCCTTTGTTTTATCACTTCTCCTTTTCAGTTTCATTTTTCAAAGCATTTTCATCACAGTGATCTTTTCCCTTTTTATTGTAAAGGGTGGTTCCTTCTTTTTGTAACAAACTTCAAAGTTGAGTTTCATTTCATATTTCTTTTCCCTTCACTTGGATTTCATTCCTCCTTCATTTACACACACCCAACTTAGGCTTTTGGCCTAATTTGTCTATTCAAACATGACAACGTACGCATCAAAAAGGATTTTGGGTGAGAAGGTATGGAAATTTGGCTCAAGAGGCTTTCGTTTGGTTTTGTCAACAAAGTTTAGTCTCAAATGGTGCAAAAATGGATGCACAACCTCAGAAGGTAGTCACAAAGGATAATGAAAATTTTGGTTCTGTCTTTAAATTTTTGCCCAAGATCACGCCTTGTATTTACCAAAGTTTAGAAAATTAAACTAATAAGGAGAATTATAAGATTCCACCCACAAGCTTTCAGGTAATATCTCACCACACATGGCACTTCAAAATACACTCATTTAGCACAACCCAAAAAGATCAAAAATGTATGTGCGATGTTCATGGCAAGGCTCACATCAAAACGCAGCTAGTCAATAAAAGAGTTAAAGAGATTTCTCAAAAACTATATATCATGCTCATCATGAGTACTATTCAAGACATCGATATTGAACACAATCGATCCTCGAACCATTATCAATGAAAACTCAAGCATTTCACAATTTTTAAAGTTCATGGGGTAGTTACAAAATTGAGAGAAAATGAAAGAGGCACAAGAGATATACTAAACCAAATGAAACACTCTAATATAAACAAAAGTAAACTAATACAAGCATCTAAAACTAAAAATTAACAAAATACAAAGTAAAAGGGGAATATTGACTCAAAGTCCCTGACCCCACAAAAAGAAATGTGTAGTGTCTTCAATGAAAAAAAATAATAAAGTACACGAGGCTTAGTAAAAAGGTCCCCCTGAGAGGCTAAGTCTTTGGAGCACTCTCATCTGGAGTCTCTAGAGGGGAATAATCACCTAGGGCTTCAATGCCCTACAATAAAATCACATGAGGCAGCAGTTCAGTATCATCAGGAGCATCAGTGCCTATCACAACATTAGGACCAACAGTGGAGTTTGAAGAGACTCCATTAGTATTAACTGCTGAAGTCTCCCGAAAGGATCTCTCCAGGGTGGCCTGAACAATTACCTCATCAGTCTCCTGCAGCTTTATAAGTGTCTACGCAATCCCATGCTCATCCTCATCACTCTTCATCTCCTCCTCATCTTTCTTCTCGGCCAAATCATCATCGGCCTTCTCAGCATCAATAGCAACATCATCAACACTCGCAACTAACGGAGTCTGCACACTATAAGTAGGCTCACTGCTGGGCATCGTCGGTGGAACAGAGCCTGGTTTATCGGGAACGTCTCCCCTTATCATCAAAATATTAGTAGACCATAGTTGGTCCACATCTGCTCACAAGGTAGCAAGCTCACCCCTCATGGTATATAGTGCACCGAAACTACCCTCGGTCATCTCTCAGGCCTCTAATTTAGTAGTGAGGTTGTCCAACCTCACACTATTAGCCTAAATAAGACCTTAACACCTAGTCACCCTCACCCTCAAAGAGTCCAATTCCCTCTCAATCGCCCTATCAATCAGCCCGGTTATATCATTTTCAACCCTAGTGGCTCTAACATCTGCAAACCAGGAAAGACTGCCTATTTAATATATTAAGTCCTGGGTCAAGGGGGATAGGTAGTAGGAGTGGAGGCAGGCATAGCAGCAGAAACAAAAACAATAGTAGGATAAGAAGTAGAAGCAGAAGATAAAGGCACAACATGGGAGGAAGATATACCTACCTACTCCACAGAAGGAGCAAGTGCGCTAGCCTCCAAAGCTTATTCAGCTAGATCAACTACGAGCATATTGTCTGGTGGTGGCGGCCTCCTTTAAGCCACATCCCCGTTTAAATAATCAACCTCAATCCTCCGGATGTCATTGGAGGAGGCTGCGGTGATCCGCACATTAATATTCCCTTTAAATGATACTCATGCGTCCTCACATAACTTTATGATTAAGATCGAGAAAAGGTGGGGAAGTTTGCTCCTGATGAGCTCTCAATAGGATCTCATCTCCAATGATAGACCGCACATTAATGTGTTCCCAGTGAATGCTTGTGCCCACTAAGACCACCTTGGGATGGTGAAGGATAGACTCATTTTTTGAGGGCAAGCCAAACTAGTACCAGGTTACCACATTTAAATTGTTCTTATTTATCCGGGCACTGTCAGCCATCCAAAAAGGAGAAGTGTCAGACATAAGTTGGGCCCACCAACCCTTTAATGAATCAAGGTCATGCCGCATTCAGAGTGAAAAATATATGCCTGAAATTCTCGTATCACTAGTGTAGTGTTGAGTTCCCTAGTATGGCATTGCACCTTTTTTCCATGCACTTCCACTTCATCAAACGGCTTCAAACTGTGCACTTCTACTTCTATGGTAGAGCCTGGGCATATGCAATATAGGATTTGTGCACCCAAGTAGGAACATTAGGGTTTTTGGGCCTAGTGAACCCCCCAAACTGATGGAATTGAATCGTGTCCCAAATTGTTGGGTGATCACTCACCACCCCTTCTATGGAGAGCCATCTCTCATCGAGAATGGTACGTTCTCCAGTTTCCTTGAGCCTATTTAGAATTCTTGGAGTGATTACTGAGAGAACTCTGGAGGTAGTTGCTTTGGTGGCTAAAGGTTGCAACAATTTGGACCGAATGCCTGTTCTCTTCCTTACAACCCCCTTTTTGGGTTGCACACTCTCTTGGGTAGATCTTTGTGGACTGGTAGGTTGTGATCTTCGAGGAGCCTCAGATGGCTCGTTGATAACCATATCCTTTTGCTTTTTCAAAAGCTGAGGAGGAGGAAAATACTCTTCTTTGGATTTTTTATTCTAAGTCACTACATGTTTTCTCTTTGTCTTAGCCATAACTTGTAAAACACACCCATTTAAACATAAAATCGGTGAAGGTTAGCTGAAATGAAACAAACTTGAAAGCACTTTTCAAAAATACTATGAGGCTCGCCGAATGGAAAAGCGAATCACCTAACCAGATAGGCGAGCTTCGGTGAGCTCGATGAAATGGATAGTAGCAATTATCAAAGGAAACAGGCATAAAGGGCGGAGTCAATTCCAACTCGGTGATTTGCCGAGTTGGTTTCGATGAGCTAAGAAAAGTCTTCCAAAACTGACACAGCAAAATGAAAAGAAACATGCATCAAGGGCGATGTCCACTCCAGCTCGGAGATTCTCCAAGTGGGTTTGGAAAACTAAGACAAGCTCACGAAATGGGACAGTGCCCAAGGTCACATATTTACTCAAGAAGGCGAGTTGTGGATTACTTGGTGATTTGTCTAGCCTCTTTGGCGAGCTAAGACAAGCCCACCGAACATGAGATGTTCAACTGAGTGCCTAATGTTTACAGCTAAACTCAACATACGCAACAAAAACTAGTTCCCCAACATTATTACAATCCACCTACATGCTTATCTACCCATGGGTACTCAGACTTCCCCCGGATATTGCAAAGTATTGCTCAAATTGATGATTTACCCTAAAGAAAGCCGTCACTCTGTCAATCACTGGGAAAAATTATGAAATCGAGTCAACTCTGGGTTACTCAGACTACACCCACCTTAAATTCAATCAAGACCCACCAAATTTACTAGTTTGATTTCAACATAACTAACACATTCAAGTTAAGCAATTTCTAGGCAAAAACAAACACAATCAATTCATGGGTATAGTTCAATACGATCATTATAGGGATACCCAACGAAATCAAAAAATAACATGCATCAAATGGCTTCACGCCCTTATACAAAACATGATTTAAAGCTCCAAATGCACAATGAAAATAAACAACCAAACTCAACTAGAAGCAGAAATCAAAATAACAAGAGAATAGGGCTGGGTCGACTACTCTAGAAAGTAAATGCAATCCACACACTCACAAATCAAACATTAAGGACTTACAAGCACTCACATAGGGTATTGCAATAGAAAGGAAACAAAATGGCTCAAAGATGTCAAAGGGTTTTCTTTTTGAATTTGAAAAAGAACATTGGCCTTTTTATATCAGGCGCATTTGGTGGTCATGACTAATGTCGCTGAGTAGGTTCGGTGAATCACCAATTAGAGCTAAAGCTCGCCATACCTGAACGAACACCAAACTTGAATGTCGATTTAGCACACTTGATAGAGTCCACATAGTGTACTTTGGCGGTTCACCGTTTGGAGTTCAGATCACCAAAACAGATAGTACACTTTTCCACATTTTAAGCTCAGAAGGCGGACAAGAAGGATTTCACACAACTCCTTCGACAGATCACCGTTTGGGTGTTGGCATCGCCTAATGTTTCTTTTTCAACATTTTAACTTCTTTTCAACTTGCACTCACAACACACATTATTGAAAGAAATAAAATAAACTTAAAGACTTGGGTTTCCTCCAAATAAGCGTCTTATTTAACATTGTAGCACGACATAGTTTTCATTTCTTCAACATTCATTTTTTGAATTTAGGACAGTGTCACTAGGCAACGTTCCATTTTTCCTTGGATTGAGATGAGTAGTGATCTTGCATAATTGGTTCTCCAGCTGCTTGATAGATACCGAATGAGAGGTCATTGTTTGAGATAAAGTGGAGAAGAAACTTTTCAAATCCTTCAACACTTTGTCCGACCCTTCAACCTTGTTGAGGAAATTTCCTCGGTTCAGTTTCCTTCTTGCTTAGCTGTGTATTTTGGTCGTTGACAATCATAGGGAGGAACATATCCATCTTTGTCTGCCTTCCTATCTCTCTAATTTTCACCTCACCATTCTTTGCAACCATTTTCTTGAACCTTGTTCCAACCTTGATTCCAACTTTGTCATTGATAATTCGTGTGACAACCCTCCATTTGGTTTCCCAAATATTGAACTTCCTCGTTGTATAATGCCTCAAACTTGGCATCATCCTAGCACTGCCCACTATTACTTCTAACCGTATTCATCGACTTAAGTGCACCTTCCATGAAATGTTTAGACAACAAATTGAGTTGGGTCATCATTTTAGCCATGTTTTCATCTCATTCATTGTCATTCTCAATTTGTTCTTTGCTCATACTCAATTGTAGAATATACACTTAATCTTCTTAAGTATGTCATGCTCGGTTAACTTTGGTCATGTCATCTAGCAATAAAGCAGCCATATCATATGATTGTCTCATTAATCCTCCTTGGACTAACTGATCAACCACACATTTATTGACTGAATCAAGTCTACAATAGAAGTATTGCAGTAGCAAATCATCTGGATCACCATGTGTTGGACATTGCAAAAGTAATTTGTTGAACCACAACCAAGTTTCATGTAGAGGTTCACCTCCAATGCTCTTGAAATTTTGGATTTGAGTTCTAAGTTTCACCATCTTCGAGGGGGGCAAAAATCTCTCCAAGAAAGCTTCAGTTAACTCCTTCTAAGAAATGATAGATTCATTTGGCAATTTCGCTAACCATCTTGTAGCTTCACCTGTCAAAGAGAATGGGAATAACCTCAACCTCACAAACTCTTGAGAGATGTTCTTGAACACAAATAGTCCACAGGACTCCATAAAATTTCTAAGGTGTTCATGGGGATTTTCATGAATTAAACCCACAAAACATTCCTCTTAGTTGGAGCAATTGTAGCATTGTTCCGGTTACATGAAATACATCCCTTTTAGTTGTGGAAGGTATCCGGATGGCTCCCATAGTTTGAACTATATTCATACGCGTATCATTCAAATCACTTATGTTATCGTTTTGACCATAGTGACTATCGTTTTCACTACCATTGTCACTCATTCTATTAGACAATCAAATAAGACGACAACAACAACACAAAACAACAATCTACTACAACTAAACAAATTTACAAACTAATTTCTCAATTAAAATTCTCAATCACCACCCCTCGGCAGAGGCGCCATTTTTTATAATGCTCAAATGTACTCTTTAAAACAAATTAAAAGTGACAGCAGTCGTCGTCAATAAAAATACCTAACGAAGAGTCGGAGTCGAATCCCATAGTGAATGGTATATCGTAGAGAATTCTTGTCAAGAAAGTTGGATTGTAAAATCATTTATTTGTAATAGTAAAAACAAGTGGGTGGATGATTACATCAATTTATTAAAAGGATTTGGTTATCAATTTTCACAATTAAACAAATTTTTTGGAAAATTCAAGAAATAACAAGCAATCTAGGGGCGCGGGGGATTGGAAATCAATGTCACGTAGATGTAATTGTGTTTCTCTATAGTGATGAACATTCATGAATAGGCTAGGTCATCTTCAATGACGGTTATCTTCATTCGATCTCATAGCACATTGCTTAGAATCTCCTTTAAGACTCATTTATATGTCAATCTAAACAACCCAATACCTTACTCTATTCTCTTTTTTGATGCACAAATAAGGCAAATAGATTCGACCCATTATCATGACCCGAGTCTACATCCCGGAAGCGACACGGCATACTCGACCTTGAAGGGGTCTTATACAAGCCTCATAGCTCATTCATTGCATAGGTAATAGAAATAGTACGGAATTTAAAACTTTTCTTTATAAAACCATACAATCTAATCATTCAAAAACATTTAAACAGAAGCAGAACTCTATATCTCACATGGCCATCTTAGACACAATCTTGAACAAAAATAGGGGCACGACCCTTTACAATAGAAATCTAAAATAGTCTACTACATGAAAAGGAAAGAAACTTCTAAAATACTTGTCCTTGATCTATAAGGACATACCCAAAATGTCTTGGAGAACTCTAATCCCAAGCTTCACTAGAGCAATGCAAATCACTTGCCGGAACCTACACTTTTAGTAAAAACATGAAGAAGAATGGGTTAGCACATAAAGTACTAAGTATGATAGCCATGCAAAAACATGCTTAAAAAGGACATTTATGTTTGGAAGTCATGATATATGCCATTTTGGTAAAACTTCATGAACATTGATAAAAGAGGCATAATAGAAGTCACAACCAACATGCATGTCATACTTTTCACATTTTAACATAATTAACACATAAACCTTTACCTTTACCTTAAGCCTTCACCTCAAGTAACCCTCAAGCTATACCTTGTGCAATGTATGGATAGCGTCCCATACCACCGCCCACACTAAGGTACCACCTTAAGGTCACCAAAAGTGAACTCACCATTCATTCTTTCCATCTTTACACAATAAAGCATATAAGAGACATAAACATTACATAAGTCACTTTATCACATAAGACCAACATCCAAGGCAACTCTAAGTCATACTTGTGCAATGTTCAAGTAGCATCCCATACTACTACTCACACCAAGTACTCCTTTGAAGTCACCATAGACAAGGCACATCCATATACAATAAGCCATGACAAGAAAGTAACTCATACTACAATCCAAGTATAGCATGCATCTTTACATTTAAGCATATTACCATATAAGTCAACCTTCTTCATTAACCTCATTTAGGACACATTCATTCATTAGTCATTAAGACTTAGAGAACTCACTATGACCCTCTCAAACCCTACTCGTGCAATACATGGATGACATCCCATACTACCACCCACACTTCATATAACTCCTAAAGAAACCATAATGCACATCTTACATAATGGGAATAAACATTTAACCGACATAGACCATGAGAGCTAAATCATGGAATCCGGTGTCATGAAACCCCACACCGTAAAGAGGTGGTTTTCTTGCCTAAGGAAAACCAATAACCTAGATTACATGGATCCACTTGCTAGACATATGTGGGCACATAGTCTATGGGATATGAAGATGTTCATTGGAACCCTAGCCTAACATTGGGAGAGTTTTTATCTTACCATATCCACTCGGTACTTAGCCTACATTCCCATAGATCATTTCATTCACATTACATTAGTGTACCAGGGAGGAATTCCATTGGCCTATCGATCCAAGATACACCATTACACAAGGAAGGAATGCTATAAGCCTATCGATTCATGGTACATTTAAGGATAGATCTAGGGTCCTCATGAAAGGAATGTCATAAGCCTATCGATTCATGGTTCCTCATTACATTCTTATACTCATGAAAGGAATGCCATAAGACTATCGATTCATGGTACATTGACTCATTAAGAAAGGAATGCCATTAGCCTATCGATTTTAGAGTCTTCATCACATTAGATCATTTATGAAAGGAATGTCTTAAGCCTATCGATTCATATCCATTAAGTCAAGACACATTCATTATAAAAGAAAAGGGTGCATAAGGCTACCAATTCTAGATTCAACATTCACATTACTTTCATTATCATTCATGAGCGTCAATTGAGAATATACTATCCACAACAACACACTTACATTATATACATGATCATCATTCTATCATTGAAATCACATGCATACCTTCACATCATAATCATACATAGTAATTAAACACCTCCACCTTTCAAGTGGATCAACATCTCTAGCACAATTCTACTTTAACATGTAATTAGGACATAACTTGACCTTTCAAGGCCATGAACCAACATCAACCCATAATTCCAAACTACTACAATAGAATAGGAAATTGACATGATTCAATCACTTAATTCAACATAAACATCAATATTTCATCAATCTAAATCAATCTAGGCATAATCCGTCAACATTCATTCATGATCAACAAACCCACTTCATAAGGCACAATTTAGAAATTCAGAGAAATCATGGGTTCATAGAGTATTTTCATCATAAATAGTAAATTAAACACCAATACAATCATAATTTGTCATTTGAAAATGTTTGATGAAAGAACCCATGAGATTGAGTAAAACCCTAGATTTTTCATGCTTTGAAATCACCTTTGAATTGGCTCCTTGAATGAAAAGTTAGACAAGGATCAAGACTACCATACCTTGCTATTGATTCCCCACGAAAATCCTTTGAAAATCTTGAATAATTTGACCTTGGGAGCTTGAAGTCTTCACCTCTAATGGAGGTTTCTAGAGAGAGACTTTTGGAGGGGAGGGGAGGTTTTGATTTGGGGTTTTAAAATAATGAGATATAAATTAGACTTTAACACTCTTAAAATACCTTAATAAACTTAAAATAACCGTCCCCCAACTTATTAGGACTTGGGGTGAATTTACCAATCTAGCCCTACACTTGGCCGAACCATTGATAGATTGCAGGCGCAATTGACGGACCCCCATCCACGGACCGTGGATGGGTTGACCGGAACTACTGTCCATCCTTGGTCTGGGGCTGTGGCTTTCATTTGGGGGCCATGACCTACGGAGGCCATCCACGGGGCGTGGATGGACCTACAGGGCGTGGTCCCCTTCCGTAGGTCACCAAGTTCTGGCCAACTTTCTATTTTGGGGCAGCCTTGGGGGTTAGACTTAGGGTCCTCCTCAAGGACCCCTAGGGTGGTCCTTGGGGAGTTGTACCTTGACGTTTAACCCCTAAACCCCTCAACCATGACTCGGGACAACATTTAACCACTCATAACCCACAACTAACTCAAAACGACAATCGTCAAGCTCTAGTTCAACATATTAGATTTTAGGGTCATTACACCCATAACCTCTATTTTCAAGCAAGTTACATACATTAAACTTAAATTTCTAGTATCAGACTAATTACCCACTCAAATCTATCTTTTTCGGTCATCGACCGGAGATCGTAAGAAGGAATTAAGATTGCAACCTTAACCCATAAGTTAACGCCATACTAATTAACCTTAATTCATGTATGGACATCAATAAAACAACTAATAACACAATACCCACTACATTAAATCAACACCCAACCCCATAATTGCACCCCTAGATCTTGATGTTTTAGCCACCCATCATAAAAAGTAAAGAAATTATACCTTCCATTAAAAGCAACCATGCGTGACATGAAATTAAGAAATTATTAGCAAACCTACTTTGAATTCAACTACACTGTGTCAATTTCAAGAGCAAAGTTGAAAAATCCCAAAAACTAGGAAGTGTTCTTCACAAGGTAAAGTGTTTCTCTTCAACTTCTTTAAACTAAAACTCTATCGCAAAAATTATACTCCAAAACAAACTCAAAACTCTACTTTTCTTTATCTATCCTTTGGGCTATTTATAGTTTCCCAAAATTTGACACAAAAACTCAGCACGCTACCCTTTGGGTGACGTTAGTCGAACTCGCCGAGCTCATTTGGCAAATTGCAAATTATGTTTCATCTCACCTTCTTTCTCTAGGCTTCATGTGTTTGAACCTTAGTCGGCAACCTCGTTCGATTCTGACTTTCACATTTGGTGTATCGCCGAATACCACATTAGTTTGCCTTTCGAGCCTTCAATTTTCCTCTTTGCACTGTCACTTTCGTCGATAGTCAGCAAGGTTGCATTTCTCATTGGGCGAGTCACCTTTTCTTTTTGAGTTCACCGACCTGTCTCGATAGACACAAGTGTTGTGCACTATCACTTTGGTTGAGGTCATGCTCACTAGGTGATCCGTCTTTCTTGTTTGTCGATCATCAATGTATAGTTTGCACTTCTTTTTACATTTTTGGCAATTCTTTCAAACATTCATCCTTGGCTTGTCCATTACCCTTCACAACTGTAAATAATTAAAATATCATCAAAATAGGATAAAATTAGGTATTGAAGACACTAATTATTGAGCTAAATAGGCCTCAATTGATTGAAAATCTACCACTCATCAAAGTATACTGTCGAAGCTATTTGTGGTCAGGAACAAATGAGATCACAAGAAAGGCATTGGTTTATTGGAGCAAAATATGCCTTCCTAAATCATCAGGAGGGTTGAACATTACTAACATGAAGCTTTGAAATAGAGCAGCCATAACTAAAACATGTTGGGATGTATCTAGAAAAAAAGATAGCATTTGGATAAGATGGATTCATTCCTATTATGTAAAGCAACATCAATTTGAGAACATGCCCCAACCCTAGCAAGCTAGCTGGATGGTAAAAAATATCCTAAACTCGAGAACAATACTGGGGAATGTACAACTTAATTATCATGGTAATAGGAGCATGATTAGGAAAATATATACACAATAATTGAGAGAGTTACCTAAGGTAGATTGGAAAAACTTGCTACACCAGAACCCTGATAGACCAAAAACAATCTTCATTATGTGCTTCATCTCTATAATAAGCTTCTAATAGTTGATAGGCTGAGTAAATGGGGCATATTCGTCGAGAAGAAGTGTGTAATTTGCAAGAGGGGGGACGAAACAATAGATCACTTCTTCAACGAGTATGACTATGCTAGACAACAATGGGGAAGGTTAACAAACTGAATCCCGAAACAGTGGTAGAACAATCTCAATTGCGAACAAACACTGGAGTTGATATCCAAAACCAACAAGGGGAGAAGTAAGCAGGCCAGATGCATGAAGATGATAGATGCAGAATTTGTCGACTGCATTTGGATGGAAATAAACTCTAGGATATTTGTGAAAAATTAAATTTTGGATAGTGTTGAGTAGAGAAATTTTTTGTATTTGTCACATTAGAGAAGATGTAGGATTAGCTCAATATTTACAACAACTTCAATTCCCATAGAGCAATTAGGGGAATGTGTCCAGTTGGAGTTTTGCTACTCCTTTACGAGGCAATGAGATATTAATTCGTGTAGTTAAGATACATCTGACTGTGGTAGTCTTGCTAGTTCTGTAATGCTTTACTTTTTAATTCATAAAACTTTGATAATTACCAAAAAAATAATGACAGAACAGAACATTACACTAATTTTAATTATATCATTTAATGACACTATTTTAAGGTTAAATGATAAAAATCAGCAACACATAACATAACAACAATTTATAATGATCGACTTAGGTTATTTTTAAGCCCAACACTCAAATTTTCATGTTTGTAAACCTAATTATTCTATCCCTCTTGACCATGGTATATAAAACATGTCACTATCAAAATTTAAAAGATGGGTAAACCATAACCTACCGCAAGGATGAGTGATTTCCTCGATGCCCATGCGATTTCCCTTATGTTTGGTATCCCGATAATTTAGTAAAGAATTTGGAGGAAGACTTTGTATAAACCTGCAAGGATTATTCTTCTCTCCCTTCTCTCTTGATCCCTTTTCTCTCAAAATAAACTCTAGGACATCCTTAGAAGAATCCCAACAAAAATAGAATAAAATTGTTAATAGCCACTTAAAAAAATAGAACATAATTCTATTTTTTATCGGACCTTTGCTATAACGAAGATATTTTTTATAACAATATTTCTATTATTTTAATACTTAAAAAATAGCAATTCTTTTCTAAATGTATTAATGAAAAAATAAATGTTATCGAGTAAACTACTTCATGTAGTCCTTATTAAGTGAATTATTGGGGAAAAATTATAGTTCAAAAAATAAATAAATTTTGAAGTATAATAAAATTATTGGGAAAAGTGAATTTCTCCAAGTACAAAAAATTGTTGAGACCTTTTTCATATATTTTTTGTATCTAACGGTTGTATTTAATTATCAGTAGCAAACCATTACAATTCAAGCTGCCAACACAACATGCTTGTTTCTTAGATGGATCACAATGTACTAGAGCTCTAGCATGTCTCTATTACTCAGTACTTTTAGCTAAGTAAACTATTTCTAATACTAGGTTGAGCTCTAACAATAGTTATGTAGGCTAACTCTTTTGCCATACTTTCCACATTTCTACTCATCTTCACAAATACTTTATTGGTTCTTTCAATCCACAACCCATACACACATTTTGCCAAAATAGGTTTAAAGATTTGAGCATGTTGTGATTTCCCTTTCCCATGTTGAATACTCCATTGTAGAAACTGAACTCAATCTGCAGATGGAAAGGTTTGTCTCTAGATCCACATAAGCAATATGTTCCATAGACATATGGAGAATGGGCATTGAAAAAATAGGTTCTCAATAGACACAACACACATATTGTAGGTACATCCAGACCCCATTTAGTTAGTCTATCGGTTGTTGCCAATTTCCTATGAAGCATGAGCCAAAAAATGAAGCAGGCTTTAGGTCAGTCTGGGTTTTTAAACAAAAGGCATTTTCATCCTACCTTGGGTTGGTCCTCTACTAGAAATAAGTATATTTTTCTGATCAAGCTCCCCTTCCTGCTATTACTTTGTTTCATTTGATCAACTATATTTTTACTGCTCATAATCTTTCTAGTCATCCAGCTCGCTTGATTATGGGGAGTCCATATATTATGGCCCTTTATATAAAATCATGTATTCACTTTATCCATAATTTAACTATTTTACTAGCTAAGTCACAACACATCTTGGACATTATTTCTTTTTTGCACAATTGCATATTGGGCAGTCCTATGCCTCCTACAGATTTAGGGCAACACGTTCTCTCCCAGGCTACAAGAGCATTCTTAGTAATATTCCCCTCGCCAGACCATAAATAACTTCGACATAAACCATCAATCAACTTGAAAATCTTTGCAGGTATAATAAACAATTGTGCCTAATATGATTGAATCCCAAATAGCACAGTTTGTATAAGTTGTGATCTCCCTGCATATGACAACTTCCTGGTTGTCCATGAGCTGATCTTTATCGTGTTATTTTCAATGAAAGGTTGCCATTGTAGCACTGTCAGCTTCTTTGTAGTTAGTATATGTACTTGAAAGGCAATTCCTAGCTCAAGGCCCAAATCATGGCATCCCTGACATGGCTCTTCTGGACTACTTCTACAGAAGCCTCTACCCCGTAAACAAGCAGTTACTTGATCAACTAATTCCAGGAGGGATTGCACATATTCCCTACATGATGGTGGTTAAGTTGCTAGACCACATGGCTGTAGCTAAGCGAGAGATTGAGAAAGATGTTATGCTTGCCACGCTGAGGAAACAAGTGGATGGATTGGCCAAGAGTGTGATGAAGATTGAATCTCAGTGCAAGAAAAAGGATAAATGTGCCCCTCTTGGTGAAAGAAAGAGTTTTAGGGACAAGGAAGTGGAACACATTAAGGAAATGATCTCAACCATTCTACTCAAGTTGAGTGAGCAAGATGGACGGCTGGATGAACTGAAAGAAGACACTGAAGGCATAAAGCGCATAATTTGGTCTCACTCCAAAGTTGTCCAGCAGCTAGAAAAGCTTATGGAGCAGGCATTACCTCATGTTCACGCACAGGAAAACCAGGGGTTACCTAATCATGATGTGGGTGGCTCCAACTATGAAGCTTAAAGTCTTAACTTGCGTCGTGTCACGACGTTAACTAAGGCCCTGTTTGGGAGGCAACCCAAAACCCCATATTATATTATATTTGCGTACTAGTAAAATAATAGTGTCTTAGTTTTACAGATTGAAGTGTGGTAGGTGCCAAAGAGGTGCAGAATGGCGAGCAGCAGACCCAGTTGGCGAGTCGCTGAAGATGCCGATGATTAATGATATTTTGCCGTTTGACTCAAGGCATCCTCTAAGCCTGGAGTCGGTAAAACTCGATGAGCTCAGGAAGGTTTTGGTGATCCGCCCACCTGATCGGCGACCCTGATGGTCACTGCCGTTTGAACATCCATAGCTGCAGAGAAGTTCTATAAAACTCAGCGAAGTAAAAATTTGTTTGGTGAAGCGCCAATCTCCCAGAAGTCAAAGCATTATCACAGAATGGGAACGAACGGGATAAGCTGCAGGCCAACACAAAAAAAGGTAGTTGATTAAACACTCGAGAGCGTGGGTTGAAGATAGGCGCATTGGAATTTTAAGAAAAGTTGTACAGACCTTGATGAATCACTCGGAAATGCATCAAAAGTCCCCAGCATACCTTATGCTTTACGCGACATCTGTTGAAGGACTCCAACTCAAAACATCTACCTAACCAGGATTATTCTTTAGCCCTATCTATGTCTTTCTTTAATTTGACCTCTGGATTATTGTTATATATTTGAGGGCAAATATTTTTTTTGTGGTGGGGTGAGGCCCACACCCTTTGTGCTGATAATTGTGCTTAATGTATATATTTGGGTTGTTCTGTTTTTAATTGTGTTTTTAAAAAAAACTGCTTTGTGATTGTTGTTTGAGCTTGTGGCTCCGTTTATTTTTATTTGCAAAATGATTTTGACCCTTCCGAAAAATTTTGAATTTTTCGCACATTTTTCCCATTCTCGTGAGTTGATGTGGTTGTTATTTTGCAAATATTTGAGTCTCGGTTTCGATCAATATCAATGACTTGAATAGTGCTCTCAATCGAACGAACATGAATGTACGGCTACGACGAGACCAAATGAAGTTACATAGACAATATGTGAACTGTTTGCATCTCGTTGTGATTAACCATGTAGCAAATTGATTCTCTTGTAATGACTATTGTACACCAGAGAAAGTGTGTGGTCTTGTTTGACTTAAGTGTCGATGCCTTGTGTGATTAGCTTGCTTTGAACCTTGCATGAATAAACCTAGAATTTTCCCTTTTAGTCTGATTGATTTAGAAAGGTGTGCTCTTGAAATGATCTTAGGCAACTTTAAAGAGTGAGAGCCAAATTTGACATATACCTTTTTTGTGGCCTACCCGTGAGCGTGTGAAACTCTTCTGAACACCCCTTGAGCCTTACCTTTCTTTGAAAGAATCTTGATGAACCCTAGACCTTACTTGACCCACTACCTACAATCCTCATGATTTGTGGTTTAGCGAATATCCAACTTAGGCTAAAAGCCTAATCGTAAAAAGGAAAAGGAGAAGTCAAGAAGTGCAAGAAAAGTCTCCCTTAACCCCTGGTGTTGCAGAACAATGGAAACCCTTCGAAAAAAGAAAAAAATTATTTTTGTGGAATAAAGTACTAAGGAAATCGGGTTTCCAAGCAATCCATGAAGGTAAATGAAAAGATGACTTAGAAGCACTAGAAAAAGAATTGATAAAGAAAAAGAAGGGAATGCCTTGACAACACCACATCTCACAAGGATGAAAAGTCACTGAGCCTAAATGACCATACCTTTGCACTCATCCCCATTACAAGCCTTAGAAAGACCTTTCTGATCTTGAGTAGGCCGAATCGAAAGTCGATTGGAAAATAATGGCAAACCTATGGGTAAAAACATGCATTATGTTCCTCATTTTGAGTGTGAGCGTTGCATCTGATTCTTGATCTTGAATTGATTAACCTCTGTGTGTGAATATGGAATCATTCTTTATGTGAGGGCAGTTAGATACTTCCTGTTGAGCTTGATTGCACAAGTAGCAAGTATTGCGAGCATGAGAATCTTTGGTAATGGTGTGTCACAACTTGAATCTTTGAGTACACAATTGATCCTTGCATAAGTAAATTTGAGTCTGGTTGTGTGCATTCTTGATTTAGTCTTGTGTAGCACTATTTGAGACACCTTGTTGAATTGCTGAACTTGAGTTTTCTTGAGGACAAGCAAAAGTTTAAGTTAGGGGTGTTGATGAGTCCACAAATTGGACTCATTTAGGGCTTTATTTTGATAGGAATAGTGTCCTCAAATGCTTATTTTGTCTCAATATCTGATGAAAACTCTTAAGTTTCAGGTATTTGAAGTTTTAGTAGAAGCATGGACACTTAGGCGCAAAATGGAACAAAAAGGCTGAAAAGAGCGAAGAAGTTGAAGCATGAGCATCGCCAAGCACACTTGGCGATTCGCCGAAGGGATGCACTCCGCCCTTTGTTCCAGTATGCGAAGTAAATACAAAGCAGTATATAGAAAACCTGAACGTCGTTTCAGTTTCACAACTGTTTTTATGAAATCGCAGCCCGCTAGGGTTGAAGGAGCAGGATCAAAAAGGCGATGAAAGGAGCAGTCGCCATTTCACTGAATAATTCCCCGAAGCAGTACTATCTTACCCAGTGAAATAGAGCACAGCCATGCTGAAGGCTAGTGCAAGACGGCGACGAACTAAACCAAATGAAAAATCATCGAGTTAATCGGTGATTTTGACTAACCTCGCTGAAAGATCCGCCAGCACTAATTTCTATAGTATATAAATACTAAACTTGTTATTAATTTTTGGAGAGTCGAACATTTATTTTAATTTCCAGAATAGAATAGTACTCTTTGGGATATTTTCTCTTAAGTTTGGAGAGGGTTTTTGGGAGACTTGAAGAAATAAGGATTTCATCTTCCACAAGTTGGAAGTGGGTCTTCTCCATTCTTCTTCCTTTTCTTAAATCAAGGTTTAATTCCTTATACCCATTTGATTTTAGTATCATTTTAGGTGTATTTTATTATTTCTTGATGTGTGGCTAAAACCCCCATTCTTGGGGTGTGATTTAGCAAGTATGTGTTGCTATTGTTGTTGGGTCTTGCTTGCTGATAGGTTAGATGTATTTTAATGGTGATTTCACCTAGTGGTTGTGGTTTAATTTAATGGGTTTGTAGTTACAAATACAAAATCACCCATGTGTTTTCGGCTTGCCCGAGAGGGAGGTCGTGAAACCAAGACCGCTAGACTGATGGCCTAAAGAGTGGGTCGACATGAGGTTCATCCCGAGAGGGTGAGCCCTAGTCCCATATCCTAACACTCAGCTCAAGAGAGTGAGTAGGGTAAGGCGTAGGCTGGCCTTCATGCGGCAAATGGGTGTCCGAGAGGAACGCATTTGAAACGGGGTAAGTTGCCCGAGAGGGAACTTATTTCCATCTAAAGCTTAGCCTAGTCACTATTATCTTGCAAATTTCCTATCGAAAGAATGTACCCAACCATTTATCTCAACTTGTATTGCGGTCACACCCCAAGAACTTCTCCCCATACTTGATTTTCCTTATTTTTGTTGTTTTTATTACACTTGTGACAAAACCCCCATTTGTTAATTGACACTTTTATGTCACCCACTTTTTATTTACAATGTTTTCAATTGTTGATGTCTTTAGCTATGACTAGTTTGAACTTAATTTTATTTTTCTACTATTCTCAAAACCACTCCCTTGGGACACAACCCTAACCCTTGGTTGGGTTACTATATTATCGACGATCGTAGACACTCGTACTGTAGGTTAGTGTCGGTGGTCACGATAAGCATCACGGCCTGAGAATCATGTGATTCTCCCTCATTGTCTGATGAGGTGAGGTTAGTCTCATAGACCCCCTCACTATCGGAGCTGGTCTCCGGTGTCACAGCTATGAGCACCTTGCCCTTTCCTCTGCCTTTGCCTCCCCTTGTAGGGAGTTTTTTTCTTTGCGTTCAGGATGCAGTTGTACCCTCATTTATGATGATTCCACGTGCTTGCTTGCGGGGCAGCATGCCACTATCATTTTAATTTGTTCTTTCTATATATGCAAAACAATGAAGAAACACTTAGAAAAAGTTCCAAAAAATGTAGAAAACAGGTTGCAGCAAGACTCGATGAACCGTTCGACGAGTCACTGAGTCACTTTGGCGAGCCAGATTGGGCTCGCCGAAAGTACCAGTGCAAAAATTTCAAACACTCAAGACAGGTCAACGATGTTCAAGGCCATTTGGTGAATCGCCAACACCAATCGGTGAGCTAGAAGTAGCTCGCCGAAAGTTACAGTGTATTTTAAGGGTTTAGGGGAACAGAAGGGCAATCAAGAAGGACTTTCGGCGAGTCGCCAAGTGACCTCGGCGAGCTCAGACATCTCGCCAAAAGTTACACAACAAACACAACCAATTCTAGAAATTAAGGGTGATTTGTGGGGGACTTTTGCGAACCGTCGAACCACTCGGCGAGCTCGACTTAGCTCGCCAAACAACCCAACGTGCCAGTTTTCAACCCCAATCTTTAAAATCAAGCCCGCAACACCCGAATTCAAAATTAAGCACAAAAACTATTCAATTAAGGTTAGACCCATACTACCCATGTCTTCGGGGTAGTCAGACTTCCCCTGATTTGGCCAAAATTGACCATTTGATGACTTTTGCCCTTAAGAATGACATCAAACACTCCATCATTCAGCAAATTACATCATTTGGCATAATTTGGGGTTACTTAGACTTCACCCCACTAGACCCAATGCAAAAACACCGCAACCCAATAATTTAGGCTCGAATTAAGCAAGCACAACATGTGAATCGATCAATTTAAGTCAATTAGGCATTAATTTAAACAAATTGTGGGCAATCCAACATTTAAACACAATTAAAACATGCTACCCAACAACAATCAACAACAATTTACCTATTGCATTTTATTTCAACAACACATTTAAAGTACGGGGTTTAGAAAACCAACCTTAATGCCAAATTTAAGAGTTGTATAGCTAGGAGGCAGAGTACCACAATCTGAGCAAAGAATTCACAAGATACGAGGGAAAAAAAGAATGAAAATATGAACGATCTAAAGTTGGGTAAGAGGATACGAGAGATAAAAATGAGAGATGATGAAGCATTTTGAAATTTTAAACCGTTTGGCCTTTAAAAACTTTTGAGTTTGCACTCCCTCTCTTGATCCTTTTCGATCTGATCTTTTGTCATTCTAAAATTGAGAGGAGACACGTGGTCCTCACGAGTGTACCATGCTCTACTTATCTTGGTCATGAAATCAAGGAGTTGAAATGCTACTTCATAGTGCTTTTGCATTATACCACCGGGAACAAGTTGATCAACAACTCCTTTGTTCACCGAATCAAGACTCCTATAGAAGTATTATAGCAGCACATCATTTGGATGTCCATGAGTTGGGCATTGAAGTACCAACTTCTTAAATCTCAGTCACGTCTCGTGGATTGGTTCACCTTCCAGGCGCTTGAAACCTTGGATGCTATCTCTGAGCATCATCATCTTCGATGGAGGAAAGAATCTTACTTGGAGCGCTGTGAACAACTCATCCCAAGAGGTGATGGAGTCCCTCGATAACTCGGATAGCCATTTGGTAGATTCACCCATCAAAGAGAATGGAAACAACCTGAGACGGACTGATTCTTGTGATATGTTCTTGAAGGATAACGGACCACGAACATCCATGAAGTTTTGAATATGCTCATGGGGATCCTTATCAGCCAGCCCCCCAAATAATCCTTTCAATTATAGGAGCTGAAACATTGTGCTAGTGATGTGAAAAACAGTGTTCCCTTTATTTGGAGGTTGACGTATTGCACCAACACCACCCAATTGGATTTGGTCATTAACATCATTGAGATTCCTAATATCGTCTTGGTGGACCACTTGGCTACCATTGCTCCCATTTACGCTCATCTCTTCCTTTGTTCAACACAAGCAAAATAAAACAAAACTAAAGTAGGTCGATTCAACTACAACCAAAAAGATCACAATCCAACTTCAATAAAAGAATTTTAAACAACACCACTCCCTGGCAGCAGCACCATTTTTTATTAACATTTCAAACACACCTCATCCAATTCTAGGTGCGAACGATCGTTAGTCAATATTAAACCCAACAAAGAAATGGGGTCGAACCCATAAGGAGCGGTACATGTTCAACTTCAAGTATGAAGTACAAATATGGTCTAATTAGTTATAGGAATAGAAATATTCGAAAAAGATATGTAAACAAGTCTAAAGGGGGTGACACGAATGTCAAATGGGGGTTTTGGTTTGCAATTTTCAGTTACAACACAATCAAGCAAGAATGAAATAACAATATAGAGAGGAATTCTCGGGATGTGATCGATTATAGGAAAATTTCACTATATGGGTAATTGAAATTACTAATAAATAGCTAAATATCAGTGGGTAGGCTAGACTATGTATGAAATAGTTTTCTCTCGAACAACTATCACGTTTCAAGTGATTTCTTTCAAACATCAACAAGCTTAGCAATTAAGAACAACCCACAATCTTAATACATTCTTTCTCTCGAGCAAGATAGGTAGGATTAGATTTAGGATTCACTCTCTCGAGCTGAACCCATATCAACCCAATACCTGCAAACCATTAATCAAGAGCTTTGGTCCCAAAACCTCTCTCTCAAGCAAACTAAGAACTCAAAGTTAGAATTGCATTTGCAACCATAATTCATAGATTAAAACACAACTAATGATTAAACCCACTTCAATATAGCATTTAAATTAGTAATTAACAATACCCATAAGCTAATTTAACCCATAATCACATAATTACACCCCAAGAATTGGGGTTTTAGCTAAATATCATAAAAGGTAAAAACAATTACCAACTCGATTAGCCATCAGGTTGGTAATACTTTCTGAGCCTTTACAATGTCTTCCAAAGGTTAAATTCAAAGACCCAAGTCAAAATCCTCACAAATTTACAATAAGAATTCAAAAACTTAGTGAAAACTCTAACTCTAGAATGAAAACTAATAACTGGGTTCTAAAAACTACTCAATACTCCTTTTCAAATTCAATTTATAGTTTTCAGCTCTTTTGCTCAAAATTCCACTTGGTGGGATAAGTCGCACTTCGCTGAGTGGTTCGATAACCCGCCGTTTGCTCCCTTTCATCGCTATTTTGCATTGGTCCTCAGCATCCCAAGTTCTGTAACTTTGGGCAATCCAACTTATTGTCGCGGAACCAGTCGACGATTCGCCAAATGCCCATTTCTGTCGCCGACTTGGTTTCTTCCTCCAGGGCTGGCATGCTGGAACTTTAGGCGAGCTAAAGAGACACTGTGGCTAGTGTTGATTCTTGAGATTTCCCAAGCTTGGTGAGTCCTCATGCTTCGAGGACGGATTTCATTGTCTTAGTTTCTTTCATGTATTTCTCTTTTGGACATGATGTATGGGCTAGGCCCAATTTCATTCTATTGTATTAGATGGCTATGATGAGACATGCGTTTTAGAATTCCGCTTTTCTTTATATAAAATGTTTGGACTTGGACTATTGTTTTACTCTTTATGTTCTAATTCTTATGTTATGAGAACAAAGTGGCTTGTATGGAGTCCTTCAGGGTTCTATACGCCATGTTACATCTAGGGGTACCCCTGGGTCATGACAGTCCGTAGTTCCACCCTTAGTCAGGCTTCCTTGAACTCTCAATCCACGCCTCCACCTACGACTCGTCAATTGAACGACGACTCGTAGGTGGGCTCGTCTGTTGCCAAATTCATGTTGCTTCAGTATTTTTCAACACTAACTTCTCCAAACCTATTTCCTGCAAAATTAGACCAAAATACCATCACATCTAATAACAAAATGCCTAAAACTCATGCAAAACTCCAAGTTTAATGCATCAAAAATACCATAAAATTACGGTACATCAACACCCTCAACTTATAATCATTGCTTGTCCTCAAGCGACAAAACAAACTCTAAACGACACTAATGGATAAGCAACACACAAACTCAAGGAATCACCTGGCATTTTCTACTAATCACCCTCTTGGATTATTTTCAGCACAATGCAAATCTTCTTATTCAGACTCAACAAACTAATTCATGCACACCAAAACATGACATAAACATACCAACGGACATCATCACATACATAAACAACAATCACCAAGATACCAATTCTTCAACAATGTAAGTTATGCCCTTACCACAAAGAAATCCATTTTTCACACATAATTGGATGTTTTAGCTAGGGACTCAGTATACACTCACACTCAGAAGTGAATTCAAATACAGTTAGTGCTCAATACCATAGGCTTTCCCTTATTTTCTCTGCTTTGACTTTCCAAAATTGTTACTTAAGATCACTATAGGACTTTCTTAGCTTGTAACATCGGCTCAGGGTCAGGTGTGGTATATTGGGATATTAAGTGACTTGTTAGCCCTCCTTGACATTACATTGGCTATTTTACCTCTTGCACAACCAATTCTGACATCGTCTTGTTTTTCTGCTCTTCTGCTTATGATTTGTTTAAGCACGGGTGTGACTTTAACTTGACAATCTTGCTTGTTTTATATTTTCTTCATATTTTTATTCAAGCATTATCATTCTTTTGTTTCTTTTTATTTATTCAGTCACACCATTCTCTACACTTTTGGTCATCTTTTATTTTTCTACAGACAACTCTTTTCATACCCTTTTTGAAGTTTTCCTTCACCATAGCCACCCTCAACTTGTGTCTTTTGCAGGAGTTGAGATGCATGATATCCTAGGGAGGAACAGGGCCAAGATTAAGGTAAATTTTGAAGTATCCACCCTCAACTTAGGCTTTTAGTCTGAGTTGAGGTGCACAATGTCCAACGAGGTGCACAATGTCCAACGAGGGACCAAGGCCAAATAGATTTTTAGGGAAGGTGAGTTGGGTCTATTGAAATAAATGGTATTCGTTAGGCTCAAAACATTTGGATCAAAGAGAGCATTTATTTTTTTTGGTTGCTTTCTTTTAGGCTTAAGTGGACTAATTATCAATAACGGCATGTGATCATTTCCCAATTTCCAGTCTAAATCATCTTAGCAAGACTAACGGGGCAAGTTCTTGATTGGCACACATTATATGAATATACAAATAGCCTCACACACACATGGTACCTTGTTTCACTATCAAATTATTAATGCATCTGGTTCAAGTTATAGCTTAAGTCATGATGTCATATCGGTGCCTATCATTTCGTAAAAAGATCCAACATATTCAACTCATCAAGCCTACAAATATGGTACATTTTATCAAAATCTGGAGGGGTATCAATTTTATCAATTTTTATGCTCTATTGAAATCATGCTCTTATTTTAGTCTACTTCTACATTTATACTATCCTAAACATGCCAGTTCAACAGAAATAAAAATATTTCTTTAGGGAAAAAGAACAAAAGCAAGAAAACTTCAAGGAAGGATTGTGAGTTGGGTTACTCAGACTTCACCCTAACACTCATAATCCATTCACCCTACCCCATAGAAAATATGGTGCAATGCCCTCAATGCACAAAAATAGAATATAATACATCAGGTGAGACAAACATATGGCGCATAGGTGTCGACGCCAAATAAAGAAGCGGGTGGGTCCGGAACCCACTGGATCAGCTAGAGTGACGCTATCAGTAACGCCCTCAACAATAATGGGGACATGAGTAGTGCTCATCGATGCAGATGCACTCGCAGCTAACTCCCTCACTCTCTACTGCCTCAACTCCTCATCAAGTATAGACTGTTGTTGGGCTACCACAAACTGCTGCTTCTCATTTTTTCTAGCTCGTCTTTGCTCTTGTAGAACAGTAGTAGGCCCAGAAGTGCATGTGCGCTTTCCAGCCGCACGAGAAGGGTCAATAGAAGGTGCATCCTCTCCAAATAGTGCACTCAACACATCATCACCGGGATCTACCTCGGGTGTAAGCTCTCGGACAGCCTCCTCTGGAGCAGCTAAAGTATCAACATTAACTCGGAGTTTGGCTAACTCTGTCTGGAAAGTAGTCAGATCAACAGTGGGCCCAAACTAGGGCCTCTCCATCACTCTAAGCTCAAATGCATTTATTCTTCGATGCACCACCAGAATTTTCACATCAATTGCTTCCTCCATCCGTGTTTTCGACTACTCAACAATATGATTCACTACGGATACCACATTTAAGGTCACTTTGATGCTTCATTGATTTGCAGAAATTGAAGGTCACTTCTTCATTACTCAATCAAAACTTCATTTGACCTCTTTCCATATCAACCAAAGCACACCTAGTAGCTACGAACAGTCACCCTTAAATGATGGGTACTTCAAAGTCAACCTCACAATCCAGTATCACAAAGTCTGATGGAAAGATGAACACCTCTACTTTCACAAGGACATCTTGAAGCACCCCAATCAGTTTCTTCATAGTTCGATCAGTAATAAGTAACCGCATTGTAGTTGGTTCGGGGGTTCCTAAGCCCAACTTCTTATATATAGACAGTGGCATTAGATTAATGCTAGCACCCAAGTAACATAGGGCCTTTGTGAAATGCTACATACCAATAGTACATGGAATAGTAAATGCACCAGGATCCTCCTTCTTTTGCACTAATGATCAAGTAGCAATAGTGCTACAATGCTGAAACTTGTCATCGCCTTCGAAACTAACGACCCTCTTCTTAGTCTCCAAATCCTTTATGAACTTTGTGTAACCTGGAATTTGTTCAAGTGTCTCAATCAAAACATTTATGGACAACTGCTTCAGCATAGTTATGAACCTGCGATACATTCCTTCTTCTACTTTCTTGACTAACCTCTATGGGAAGAGAGGTGGAGGTCTCAACATAGGAATGATCTTTTGCGTCACCTCATCCTCCTTCTCATTCTGATCTTTCGGCTCCTCAACTTCATCCTGTTCTTGCTCTTTCTCACTTTCTATTCCTATCGGCATCAGAGGATCAATAGTGTGCTTTCCACCTCTGGTAGTAACTGCCATGCAATGACCGTTATTCTTTGGATTCTACATACTATTGCTGGGTAGTGTTCCTTGTTGATGCGGATTTGCATTTGCGGTCCACTGGTTCAATTGATGCTCAATCTTTCTAATAGACATTGTATATGACTCAACTTTCTGACTGATACCTGATGAATCAACACGTATTTCTTTCACATTGTCATTTATTGAGTCAAACCTTTTCATCATCTTGTTCAACATATCTTTAATGTGACCCATACTCAATCCAGCTTCTATGTTCCAAGGTGTAACATTGAGTCTACATTTTTCACTCATAATACCATTCCCATTCCGGTTATAGTTGTTGTCACGATTAAAGTTCTCATCATGGACATAGTCCCCTTCACGATTATAGTTACCATAGTTCTGACCTTGATTTCCTTGACCTTTGCGCCAATTATCTAAATTGGATGCTTAGGTGTTGGTTCGGAAACCCCCTGTCTGATCATTCACAAGATTTGTGTCCTCCTCATAAATGTACTCATCAGCAGATGGTGCTCTATTCTAGCAATTCATTGCATTCACTTTCTCTGCACTTCCGCTCACATGTTTCAAAACCAAGCCAACCTTTGTTCTCCATTGGGCCATTTTTTCATAAATATCATCATTGGACTGATTTGGGGTGGCTTGTACAACAAATGTATTCCTTCTAGTATTTGAGTTTTTAGTGCTCCATGCCTTGTTATTCTTAGAGATTTTTTCATGTTTTTCAGAAATCTCATAACGTGTGATTACTCCATAAGATCCTCCAGCAATAGTATCTAATACAACTTTCTCATTATCATCTTGCCCTTTTTAAAAATACTCTTTCAGTGACTCATCATCTATGTGGTGGTTAAGTACACTCCTCATAAACCCAATGAATCTATCCCAAGAGCTACTCACCGACTCTCCATGCAATGCTACGGAGTTATTGAGTTTATCCTTGAGATTCAACTTCTTGGATGCCGGAAAATACTTCTCCATGAATACTCTGTGTAACCCATTCCAAATGGTGATTAAGTTATATGGCAATTCAAACATCCATATAGTAGCATCAATTGTCAACAAAAGTGGAAACACCCTTCAGTCGATTGCATCCATGTCTAAATCTGGTCGCCCACACTACTCATACATACACTCTTCACTTTGCTCATGTGAGCATATGGATCCTCCAAAGGTAACCCAGCTAACAACCCTCTAGATGTAAGCATTTGCATCAAACTGTTGGTCACCACAAAATTATGTCGAGGAGGTAGTGGAGGAACAACTATAGCACCAGTCGATCCCACAACATTATAATCAACCCTGTAGTTTTCACAGACATGTAGTGCTGGCTTATTTGCACTCCTTTAACATTTTCAACTCACGAGTTTCCATGAACATGTCTAGACACTTCCAAGACTCCAAGAGGTTGCAATCCAGCTACATCCCATTTACCCGCTTCGATTGGATCATTTTGAACCTCAAGATTCAGACCTCTTCCATCCATTATTCTCAAAATTCTTATTAATTTGGGATTGTAAGGAGTCAGGGGATTGCCTTGACTCTGTGTAGTTGGTATACACTAAAGATAAGACCAGTAAAAAACAAAAACAAAACAAAACGTAAATCAGGTAATAAGTGACTAAAGTTCAATAATGAAATTAGTCTAATCTAAAAGCCTTATTCCCCGATAGCAGTGCTAAAATTTGATAAGCCCAAATTATACCTCCCTAAAAAAGTATAAGCAGTCGTTGTCAAATAAAGAACCTAACTTGAGGCTAGGGTCGATCCCACGAGGAATATGGTCTAAACTTAGGCTAATTTATGGTTAATTATACTTTAGTTAGATTATTTCTGTAAAAAAGGGTATTTGTAAACAAAGTAATTGTTGATTCATAAGTGGTAACAAGTAACAAATACGAAAATTCCCAGTTTGTAATATCAATATGAGATGAAACTAGGCGATATGTGTTCCTCACAAGTTCTTAACGCATTAATCCTAATAATAATAACTATTTCCTAGTGTTAACAAACAAGGTTGGTAAGTTAGGTATCTCCTAAGTGATTGATCGTCCAAGTAGGAAATTTCACCATGCAACTTGATCGGTCTACATGTGTATGCTTTACTAACCCTTACCTTTCACGTCATATTATCCCTCGCCATATGTGGGCCAGTCTATAAGATAGCGTATTATCACGTCTAAATCTTTGTTGTTCAATCCCTTTCTCATTCATTACTTCCTTGATCGGGCAAATAGGAATGAGGAGAGTTCTAACGTTGCACACTGTTAAAAAACATTCAAAACAAAAGGATTTACAATACATGTATAAACACTATTTTAGAATTACTTAATTATTAGTCATACATTGTTAATTACTCATGGTTCCCACAACCTTAGTTGTGGATATAGTTATTCAGGCTTGAATTATCACACATTCAAAATAGAGTAAGTAATAACTAATAAGAATCGTGAACTTAAAAGTTGAATAAACGGAAGCCGAAATCTTAAATTGAAAATCAAACGCAAATTTCATAAACAAAGCTTCAAGAATTAATTACCGAAAATGTTCGCAAAATAATTCCCAAAGTGAAAAACAAAGTCAACAAAAAGGTCTAACCACCCAACACCAAAAACTAAAACTGGTATTTATAGAAACTAAATCCTAAACCAAGTAGGAATAGAAAGTTTAGGAAATCTCGATTTCGACTGTATCAACGACGACTGACCACCCACAATATGTTGATGAAACAAAGGTCCATGGGTTCCACTGTTTCTCATTACTTATCCAAAATCGTGTGAACACTAGCGACGGTCAAGCCCTACGGCCTGTAGGTCTAAGCACGGTCTGTCATTGATCTTAGGCGTATTTATATGCCTAAGTTGTCAATATTTACCCATGAATTAATTGAAGTAACGAATAATATTGAGTCTATTAGCTTAATTTTGTTATACTTGCAATATTATGCACTAAAACATGTGATTAGAGGTTTAAGGAACTCTCAAGGAGTTTGGAGTCAAATTGAAAGAAAAGATGTAAGGATATGTTGAAAAAGAAGCTAAGGTTGAAGGCTCCAGGGCCAGGCGCACTGTTAGGCATGAGGCGCCAAGGGGCAACATTCAGAGAGGCCTCTCAGGCGCTCTAAGAGGAGCGACGCGCCAAGGCCCAACATTCTAGGGTCTTTCTCAGGCGTGACGCGCCAGGGTGGAAACATCAGAGGTGAAGTTTGGGCGCAATGTTAGGCGCGACACGCTAGTGGGATCCCAACTTTTCCTGCTTAAAAGTGTTAAAAAAGGATTCCTAATTGTAATAGACTTTGGCTCTAATTTTCCTACCATTATAAATAGACCTTTAGGGCTCCATAATTAGGGTTCGACTATTTTTGGGTGTGCAAGAGAAAGTATTCACGTTTGTAATAGGTTTTGATATTTTAACTCTTCTATTTTCCATAAATCGCATGAACAATTGTATTTTTTGGTTTTCTAATAGCATGAGTGGCTAAACGCCAACATTCTAGGTTGTAGCTACGAATGGATTATTGATTATTAAAGGCTTGTTGAATTAATTCTTGGCTTTCATTATAAGTTACTTCTATGTTCTTGTTTTAGTATTTTATGATTGATCACCATAAGATAAATATATTGTCTAAATTTGAATCGGGAGAGGAGAGGTTAGATAGACTAGAGAATATAGAGAGTTTGATCGACCCATTAAGTTGAGGTGATTTGTGTTCAGGAGTGACGCCCGAACGAACAACTCGCTTGGTGACAAAACAGGATGAAATATAAATGCTCGCCAGTTAGTCTATTTATCCCCGCTCAATGATGTAGTTAGATAGCTAACTGGGGTACGCGACTAGAGGTGTGAACCCGACTCATACAATTAACCCTGTAAATCAGTAACTTGACTACTACAAGATTAGTTCTAAGCCAATAATATGATATATGATATTTATTGCATGCTGCAGCCCTGGAATTGTGTTTTACTTGCTTGAAACATCATCTTAAAGTCGTTCACATTTAGTTAGGTTTATTTAGTTCATAATTAGTAGTAGTTAACAATCATCACCATCTCTGAAACAATTACTTCTATTTTATTTGTGGACTTAAGTGTTGGATATAAGTTAATCATAAGTCCCTTGGGAACATTAACTCGTTTCTTTAAGAATCTATATTACTTGAGAGACCACGTACACTTGCGTGAATATTAGGAGTAATAAGTTTTTGTCGCCGTTGCTGGGGACTTAGAAATTGATTTATATTCGATCTTCATAAGTCTACAATTAGAATATTCAAGTATTAATTACTTGATCTTAGCTTTTTTATTGCAGGCACTTGATTTTTAGGACTGACTCGGAAGGGAGAATTTGTTGAACCTTGGAACGAACCCGTAAGAGTTTTACGCCAGCGCAGAAAAATGAATCAAGGACATCCTGGAGATTGGGGTAAGGTGTTCGGGGAAATAATGATAATAATAATCAAGATAACGTGAATAACTCAGAGAATGTCAACAACCAAGAGAACTTGAATAATCAAGGAGTACCCCCTGTCGTACCCGCAAGACCAGTCTGTGATGTGGCAATCCCACTCACAGCCAACTTGGTATCTAGTATTAGGAAACCTCAACCAGGGGGTAGATTTGAACTAAAGCAGGGCATGGTACAACTCCTCCATTCTAATGGGAAATTCACGGGTCTCCCCCACGAGGATCCTCAAATTCACCTTAGGAACTTTATAGATATTACTGATACATTCATCCCAATTGGAGTCTCATCGGACTATGTGAGACTGACGTTGTTCCCATACTCATTGTTAGGAGCCGCAAGGCGTTGCTTAAATTCTGAGCCACCAAACTCCATCACTACTTGGGATTATCTAGCAAAGAAGTTCTTGAGCCGATTCTTCCCATCTAAGAAGACTGCTAAGCTGAGGAGTAAGATAATAAGTTTTACTGAAAACCAGGGAGAGGACATGTATCAAGCATGGGCTCGTTTCAAATAAATGTTGAATGCTTTCCCACACCACATGCAAACTAATGAGGTACTTACTCACACTTTCTTTGAGGGTCTAGATTATAATGCTCGTTCACTTCTTAATAGTGCAGCAGGTAGCATGGTACAACATGCATCAAATTGGTGTGGGGTAAGTGGTAGTGGAACTTATGAAACTGAGCAATGTGAGACAAAACCGGATTCCGTAAACTATATGGCTAATGCGCAAAGGGGTGGAGTTCAGTAAAATTATGGTAACACTTATAACCCTAGTTGGAGGAGCCATCTTAACTTCTCATAGGGTGGGAACCAAAAACAAAATCAGGCACAAGGGGATAACCAATACCGGTCTCAAAGGGCAGGGTAACAATACCAAAATCCTAACCAAGGCACGAATCCTAGTGCACTAAAGTGGGGGATGACCAATGAAGAGCTACTCCAAATGCTCATGACTAAAATAGGGACCAAATTAAATTCTAGAGTAGATAAGCAGGATGAGAACATCAGAAACATCCAAATGTCCCAAATGAGTTTACAGAAACAAGTTGCGCGAGTAGCTAATTCTCTAAACTTCCGTCCCTAAGGTGGGTTGCCCGGTGATACTGAGCCCAACCCAAAGCACTTGCATGCGGTAAGTACTAAAAGTAGGTTATAATTAGAGGAACTAGCTCCAAAGAAGAGAGATATTGAGGTAAGTACCAAAGAAAAAAAGATGGAAGAGGTAGTAAAAAGCTCTAATATTGAGGTACCCGTTCCTTAAAAGAAATTACCACCTCCGTTTCCACAAAGGCTCAAAAAGCATAATGAAGATGAATGCTTCGATAAGTTTATCTCTCTCCTTAAATAGGTTCACATTAATCTACCTCTGGTTGACATTTGTAGGGTATCCCGAAGTATGCTAAATACGTGAAGGACATTGTGGCTAGCAAGAGGAGGCTCACGGAGTATGAAACTATAGCACTTACTGAGGAGTGCAACTCTAGGATCCAAAACAGACTGCCTAAAAAGTTAAAAGATCCGGGTAGTTTTACTGTGCAGATTACAATTAGGCAAAGTGTTCATGCCTGCGGATTGTGTGATTTAGAGGAGAGTATAAATTTAATGCCCTTATTATTGTATCTAAAGCTTGGGTTGGGTAGTCCAAAAAGAACCACTGTGATTCTCCAACTCGCTGATAGATCCATTGCTAGGCCTGAGGGGGTGGTAGAAAATGTGTTAGTTCAAGTAGGTTTATTGATTTTTCCCGTAGATTTTGTGGTCTTAGATTTTGAACCTGATTCTGAAGTTCCATTCATATTGGGACGTCCGTTCTTGGCACGGGTAGGGCATTAATTGATGTAGCAACTGGTCAACTAACTATGAAGGCGCATGATAAGGTTGAGGTATTTGATGTTTACCACGCTTTAAAAATGCCTTCTATCTATTAAAAGTTGCCTGCTATTACTGTGGTTGATCAAATAGTAGAATCACAAGTAGTTGTTCCTGAAGATCCCCTAGAGAGAGTGTTAAAAGGTCATGAGGTAGATGGAGATACTGAGGCCCAAGATATAGAAACATGTATGAATCTGGCACTTGTGGAGACTCACAAGCGGAGAGTCGAGTCATTAAATTGTGAGTTAGGACCTCCACCAAAGCCTTCAATTGAAGAAGCTCCCAAGCTAGAGTTAAAAACTCTTCTTGCTCACCTAAGGTATGCATTTTTGGGTACTATTATACTTTCTACAGAGTTGTCTGAAATACAGGTTGATGCGGCATTGAGGATCCTAAAGAGGAGAAAGAAGGCGATTGGATGGAAGATGGCTGATATTCATGGGATTAGTCCGGCGTTATGTATGCACAGAATCTACATGGAAGAGGATCACAAACCAAGAGCACAACATCAACGTCGACTAAATCCTTTGATGAAAGAAGTGGTGAGAAAGGAAGTAATAAAGTGGCTAGATGCTGGAATTGTTTACTCGATCTCTGATAGTAAATGGGTAAGTCTGGTACAATGTGTTCCCAAGAAGTGAGGTATGACTGTGGTGAGGAATGAAAAGAATGAGATGATTTCTACTAGAACAGTGACCGGCTCGAGAATTTATATGGATTACCGAAAACTAAATGATGTTACCCAGAAAGATCACTACCCCTTTTCCTTCATTGATCAAATGCTTGACCGACTAGTAGGGCAGAAGTACTATTGTTTCTTAGATGGGTATTCTGGTTATAACTAGATCTTGATTGCACCCGAGGATTACGAAAAAACCACGTTCACTTGTCCTTATGGTACATATGCTTTCAACGCATGTCGTTTGAACTTTTTAATGCACTGGTGACTTTTCAAAGGTGTATGATGGCCATTTTTCATGATATGGTGGAAGACTTTGTAGAGGTGTTCATGGATGATTTCTCCGTCTTTGGGAAGTCTTTTGAGGTATGTCTCCGGAATCTTGATAAAGTACTTGCTAGATGTGAGGACACTAACTTAGTTCAAAATTGGGAAAAGTGTCATTTTTTGGTTAGAGAAGGGATAGTGTTGGGCCACAAGGTCTCGAAGTCTGGTTTTGAGGTTGATAAGGCCAAGGTAGAAGTTATTGAGAAATTGCCCCCTCCCATTTCTATAAAAGGGGTGCGTAGTTTTCTTGGTCATGTAGGTTTCTACCGACGATTCATTCAAAGATTTTTCCAAGATTGCAAGACCTATGTGTAGTCTTTTGGAGAAGGAGGTGATGTTTGACTTTGATGAGATGTTCTTGAAAGCTTTTGAGATGTTGAAGAGGAACTTAATTGAGGCTCCCATCTTAATTGCTCCAGATTTGGGACTACCATTTGAACTCATGTGTGATGCAAGCGACGTAGCAGTGGGTGTAGTGTTGGGACAAAGAAAGAATAAAGTGTTCCACTCGATCTATTATGCAAGCAAGACTCTTGATTCTACACAAGCTAATTACACAGTGACTGAGAAGGAGATGCTAGCTCTAATGTTAGCCTTCGACAAGTTCATATCATATTTGGTAGGTACTAAAGTGATTTTTTTTACTGACCATGCAGCTATTAGGTACCTATTCAACAAGAAGGATGCTAAACCAAGGCTGATTCGATGGATATTGCTTCTCGAAGAATTTGACCTTGAGATCAAAGATAGGAAAGGTACTGAAAATCAAATAGCCGACCATTTGTCTAGCTTGGAGGATTTTTCCCATGTAAATAAAGATGAGCAAATCCGAGAAGAGTTTTCGGATGAACAATTGATGGCATTAGATATCTCTCAAGAGCCATGGTATGCAGACATTGTGAATTTGATAGTAAGTGGAGATTATCCTTCGGGTGCAGCCACCCAACAAAAGAAAAAGCTCAATCATGATGCTAAGTTCTATATTTGGGATTAACCATTCTTGTTCAAGCAAGGTGTGGACTGGGTAGTGAGAAGATGCATTCCGGAGTATGAGGTTCACAAAGTTCTCGAAAGTTGTCATGCTAGCCCATATAGAGGTCACCACGGAGGAGAGTGCACTGCTCATAAGGTACTACAATCTAATTTATTTTGGCCCTCATTATTTAAAGATTCTATTGCTTTTGTAAAGGGTTGTGATAAATGCCAAAGGTTGGGTACTATTTCAAGAAGACATGAGATGCCACTAAGTAACATTTTGGAGGTGAAAATCTTTGATGTGTGGGGTATTGATTTCATGGGTCCTTTCCCGACATCTAGTGGAAACCAATACATTCTTGTGGCTGTTGATTATGTGAGTAAATGGGTTGAGGCTGTCGCTCTTCCTTCGAATGATTCAAGGGTGGTGATAAAGTTCATCAAGAAGCACATCTTCACTCGCTTTGGCACTCCAAGAGCAATCATAAGTGATGGAGGTAAGCATTTCATTAACCATCTAGTTAAAAACCTTCTTGCTAAGTATAGTATTCGTCATAAAGTTGCTACAGCTTACCATCCTCAAACGAGTGGCCAAGTAGAGGTTTCGAATAGAGAGGTAAAGCAAATTTTGTAGAAAACCGTGAATGCGCAGAGGAAAGATTGGTCCGAGAAGTTAGATGATGTGTTGTGGGCATATAGGACTGCTTATAAGACACTCATAGGGACTTCTCCCTATCACATAGTGTTCGGTAAAGCATGTCATCTTTTGGCTGAATTGGAACACCAAGCTTATTGGGGAATTAAGAGGTTGAACTTCGACCCCGAGCTGGCCGGTAGAAAGAAAGTAGATCAATTGCATGAACTTGAGGAGTTTAGGCTCCATGCGTATGAGAATGCCAAGCTTTACAAAGAAAAGACGAAAAGATGGCATGACAAGCACATACTTACTCGTACTTTCACTCCGGGAGAAAAGGTACTACTCTTTAACTCTAGATTGAGGTTATTCCCTGGGAAACTTAAATCTAAATGGACTGGTCCTTTCGAAGTGGTAAGAATGACACAACATGGGCCTGTTGAACTTAAAGATGAGACTGGCCCTACGTTCTTGGTAAATGGGCAAAGGGTAAATCACTACTTTGGTGTAGATTCAGATCGTGATCGAGAGGCTCTTGAGCTAAATGATAAATGATCCAAGTTGCATCGTGCCGCGACATTAAATCAAGCGCTACATGAGACGCAACCCATAAACAATATGTAATAGATAGGTAGTCGTTTTTGAATTTTGAATTTTTGTTTTAGCGTAGTTTCAATTCTTAGAATCTAGGAATTATTTTTAACTATTAGTTTTAGCTAGATAGGATTTTTCATTATTTGTAACTTAGCTTGTAATAGTGAAAAATGAAAAAAAAGAAAAAAAGAAAAAAAAAATAATCACTGAAGTCAGGCGCACTGGCTGGCGCGCCGCGCCTGGCATATAGATTCAGTGGTGTAGTTGGGGCGCTACACTGGCGCGTCACCCCACTATCGCGCTGTCACCCAATTTTTTTAAAAATTGAGTTTCGACCCGATTTAAGCCTGACCCACTACCCTTAAATCACTAAACTAAATTATTTCCCTCATTCTCTCAAAAACCCACCGCCCTTACCCTTCAACTCCTCAAACTTTTCTTCTTCTTCATCTTTTCCTCTCCACATTCCTCTATTAATACCCTACTCTCAATCTTCCTCCACCTCTTCTATTTTCCCATTAATCCCCTACTTAATCACCCCTTACCTATTCTCTTTTCCCATTCACTTAAACCAAAATAAAAAATAAAAAAAATCTTTTCTTCTTCCCCCACCACTGCCATAACCGACCCCCCCCCATTTGTCTAAGTTTTTTTCTTTTCTCCAGTTTTCTCTTCTTAACAGGTTACAATGGCTCCAAAAGCAAAGAATGTGGTTGGTTCTAAGCGGAGTAGGAAGGGAGAAGCATTCGGGTTCGACAATCAAGAACCTATCCAAAAATTTGGGAAAAAGGCGGTGGAACGGTATGGTTGGGAATGGTTTGAGTGTCAGTGCGAACCGAAGTATATGGGTGATGAGTCCGTCCATGAGGTAAGGTTGCAGTCTCAATTTCCTATTATTTATTGGACTATGCTTGAGTTGGGACTGAGATTTATTTTTGATCATCCGGGAGATTGTAATTTGTCTTTAGTTAGTGAGTTTTATGAAAGTAAGTATAAAATTGTTCCTATTAGAGGTAAGGACGTGAAGTTCAATCCTACGATACTAAATGAATTTTTGGGGACCCATAATTGTGATTCTGATGACTTTAATACATTGAAGGATAAACCTTCTTATCGGGATATCCGACATACTTTATGTGGGGTAGAGTCCACGGCTAGGTGGGAGGGTAGCAAGGATACTGGGAGGCATAATACCCTCCATTTTGCTAATTTCAATCAAGTTGCTAGGGTGTGATTAAAGATAGTGTGTAGTTTGCTACTACCCGCGAAACATCTGACAGAGGTAACAAGGGATAGGGTGGTGTTGGTTTATATGCTGATGAAGGGGATGCACATTAATGTAGGGGATTCTTAGACAAAACATGATGAAATTTTGGAATAATATGAGGTGGCATTTTTACTATAGGGGTTCGATCACCCAGTTTCTGAGGGCCTGGGGTATTGAGGAAGAGGATGTGGACCTGACTATTGCTTTTCTCTCGGATCTGATGGGTAAGTTAGTTGATGTGACTCAAACAAAGGCACTAGACATGTCCCATGGACCTGTCTTGTCTGCCTAAGAGAGGCAAGTTCATGATGATAGTGTCATGGCAAGAATGTTCGGTTTGACAGACCTGCAGCTGCGGATAAGAAGACGCTCGGTTACAGATGAGGAGATGGAAACCTGGCGGATCGCTACCCTTTGACCGAGAGTGCAGCGTCATTATACAGAACTGGTCTCGCATTTCTGGAGCCTCTGGATGATGATGAGGCTACTGCTGATGAGGTGATGGATGATGAGGAAGATGATGTTAATGATGAGGAGGCAAATGCCTTGATGGTGTTCGATGGCGGTGATAACGAGGCCTAAAGTCCTGAGGGAGTATTCCTAACTCTATACTTTACTTTAAACTGTGCACTGAGGACAATACTTATTTTAAGTGTGGGGTGGGGTAGTACGTCTCTGTTGTATATAGCTATTTACTGCTTTATCGAGTCTAGTGTTAGTTTTAATTTAATTTTTAATTTTTAATTTTGGGTTCCTCAACATTTGTTTTCGGTACTGTTACTGAGGATTGTCCCTTTGAACCAACTAGGACTAGTTTACTGCTTTATTGAGTCTTAGAGTCGTTATAGGAGTGACAGTTCCCAATGATGGAAGGATGACGACCGTTTTAAGGGAAAATTAGTCACATAGGGGAGTAGGATTGAGAAACCAACCTTGGTCTTTTGAAAATATGTCTGAAAAAGTTAGCCAAATGTCATGGGTAGTCACATATGGAAAAGTGAAATAGAATGTTAACCTTGTAATAAGCATGTCTTCTTAGTTTGACTCAAAATTAAAAAAAAAATGGGCTTAATTGTGTAGTGATACCATAATGCAAGTTGTAGGAGCATGTTAATTGATATATCTTTATATGTGTCATGATGTCATGTGTGGTGAGTGTTGATTGATTCTTGCTTAACTTGATATCTAGAACTTGCCTTGTGTGTGTTGAATTAGTAGCGTGTATGACTTAGGGAACGTGATTGAGGCGTTTCTTTGAAATAGCCAATTCTGGATTCTATTTGCATGCCTACCATTGAAATTATCCCTAGTGAAGCCCCATTGAGCCTTTAGCCTTGTTTATTGATAAGCCACATGATAAGCCGAAACCCGTTTGTTTGATACCAAGTTCTTTTGATCCTTATAAGAGCCTTAATGCACTATGTTAAGAAGAAGGGTTGAAAATTGTTGTTTGATATCATAAAGGGTGAAATGCTACATTGTGTGGGAAAGAAAAGGATAGTTAAAAATTTTGTTTTAGCCCTAGTCCTTAGTGACAATGTGCACCTCAACTCAATTGAGGGTGGCTATTTCAGAACTATGATCAAAACATTGGCCCTGGTCCTATCAAGGATAATGTGTACCTTACTCGGACCTTAAAATCTAAAGTGAGGGTGGTTAGTGCAAAGGAATGAAAAAAAAATTTAAAAAAATATAAAATAAATAAGATAGAGGGCAAAGATGGAGCAACAAAGAGGGGTAAATATTCATGAAGTGTGTACTAGGAGGAAAGAAAGACTATGAAGGAGATTGTTGACAAAATAATGACATGTGCATTAGGGAGGTGTAGTCACTAAAATGGTTCCAAAATATTCCCTCCCTTACCTTAAGCCGACATTACAACCAAATGAAAGTCCTCTTGATTTCTTGAGAAATATAATGCGAAAGAAAGAATACACTATTGGCAAGCTTATGGTATGTTGAGAAAAGTAAGAACTTCTTTTTTGAGAGTGAGTTGATTGTTTGAAAAAACAGTCCTTGTGATATTGTGATAGTTTGAGTGAAAGGCTTTACTAAACGAGAGCAAGTGAGGGCATTCATGGCATGTGTAGGATTATCTAATTGGTGTGTTCGTATAAGTTTACACTAGCCCGAAAAAATATTAAAAGAGTCATTCTTTGAGCATGTGTTGTAACTTGGTGTAAATGTTGTGAAATGTTGCATCCATTGTGAAGTACAAGATCATGATTAAAAATGTTTGGTTGATTTTAAGGTGGGTTGATAAGTTCGAGGGTTGTGAAAAAAAGTTGATAGTCTAAAGATTGTTTGAGGACAAACAAAAGTCTAAGTGTGGGGTGGTGATCTTAGGCGTATTTATATGCCTAAGTTGCCAATATTTGCCCATGAATTGATTGAAGTAACGAATGATCTTGAGTCTATTAGCTTGATTTAGTTATACTTGCGATATTATGCACTAAAACATGTGATTAGAGGTTTCAGGAACTCTCAAGGAGATTGGAGTCAAATTGAAAGAAAAGATGCAAGGATATGCTGAAAAGAAGCTAAGGGTAAAGGCCACATGGCCAGGCGCACTGCTAGGCGTTAAGCGCCAAGGGCCAACATTCAAAGAGGTCTCTCAGGCGCTCTGAGAGGCGTGACTCGCCAAGGCCCAACATTTTGGGGCCTTTATCATGCACTCTAAGAGGCGCAACACGCCAAGGTGGAAACCCCAGAGGTGAAGTTTGGGCGCGATGCTAGGCGCGACACGCCAGTGGGATCCCAACTTTTCCTGCTTAAAAGTGTTAAAAAAGGATTCCTAATTGTAATAGACTTTGGTCTAATTTTCCTACCATTATAAATAGACCCTTAGGGCTCCATAATTAGGGTTAGACTTTTATTGGGTGTGCAAGAGCAAGTATTAATGTTTGTAATAGGTTTTGATTTTTTAACTCTTCTATTTTCCGAAAATCACATAAACAATTGTATTTTGTGGTTTTCTAATAGCATGAGTGGCTAAACGCCAACATTCTGGGGCTGTAGCTACGAATGAATTGTTGATTATAAAAGGCTTGTTGAATTAATTCTTGGTTGTCATTATAAGTTACTTCTATGTTCTTGTTTTAGTATTTTATGATTGATCACCATAAGATAAATATATTGTCTAAACTTGAATCGGGAGAGGAGAGGTTAGATAGACTAGAGAATATAGAGAGGTTGATCGACCCATTAAGTTGAGGTGATTTGTGTTCAGGAGTGACGCCCGGACGAACAACTCGCTTGGTTATAAACAGGATGAAGTATAAATTCTCGCCAGTTAGTCTATTTATCCCCGCTCAATGATGTAGTTAGATAGTTAACTGGGGTAGGCGACTAGAGGTGTGAACCCGACTCATACAATTAACCCTGTAAATCAGTAACTTGACGACTAAAAAATTAGTTCTAAGCCAATAATATGATACATGAGATTCATGGCATGCTGCAGCCCTGGAATTGTCTTTTACTTGCTTGAAACATCATCTTAAAGTCGTTCACATTTAGTTAGGTTTGTTTAGTTCATAATTAGTAGTAGTTAACAATCATCACCATCTCTGAAACGGTTACTTCTATTTTATTCGTGGAGTTAAGTGTTGGATATAAGTTAATCATAAGTTCCTTGGGAACGATAACTCGTTTCTTTAAGAATCTATATTACTTGAGCGATGACGTACACTTGTGTGTACATTGGGGAGCAACAGTCATGTTCAATCGTTGTTTAAGTAATGGAACTCATCTTCTCTAAAGTCATCGCCGACCCATCAACAATAGTCTGTCATTAGACTCATGGCTCGTTAGTAACGTCTGTGGTTCCACCGTTAGTCAGACTTCCTTGAACTCTCAATCCACGCCTCTACCTACGGCTCGTCAACTCAACGACGGCTCGTAGGTGGGCTCGTTTGTTGCCAAATTCCTGCTGCTTTAGTCATTTTTAACACTAACTGCTTGAAGCCTATTTCCTGCAAAATTAGATCAAAATACCATCACAGCTAATAATAAAATGCCTAACACCCATGCAAAACTCCAAGTTTAATGCATCAAAAATAATGTAAATGAAACACCCCAAAAAATTTTAAGCGAAGACTCGAACCATTCTTCGTTGTAACTAAGATTTTACCGAGAAATTTAAATTTTTTAGGTGTCAAGGTCACTAGATGTAGCACGTTGACTTCCAAAAAGAACTACAGAGAAATTCATTCAAGTAATTTGTAATATCTTTTAAGTTTTGGGTAAACTTCAAACGACCATAACTTTTAGTACATAATGAGTTAGGTGGCCCATGAGGTATCAAATTGAAGATCTTTGAGTCCTCTTTCCAAGATCACTGACTTTTCTAAAATCCGAGTTCGTGAAGGGAGATATGACCGTTTAAGTGCAACCTCTCTTGATAGGGCCTTTTTACCTGAACTAAGGAGGGGTATTTTAGTCTTTTCCTTACCCCCCCCCCCCACTTAGTCTAAGCATGAATTACACCCAATTTAGGTTCTAAACCGATTAGAATAAGCTTCATTCACTGCCAAAATGTTTAGGCCTTTAGAGAGAAGATTCAAGAGGAGAAAAATTTCAAGGTTCCAAGCTTTCATCCAAGATTTCTCCAAGAACCTACTTCTTTGAGCTATGTAAGTTCTCAGAGTGTTGAGTTTGTTCACCCACACATCAATCATGTGATTTGTATCTTTAATTTTGTTCTTGAGGTTGAATGATTTGAGTTCTTGAAGAGTTCTTGAGGTTTTAGCTTCATTCCTTGTTAATGAAGTCTTGTTGAGTTCTTAAGGTGAGGAAAAACCGCTAATAGAAAACCGAAAGAACTAGTTATAGTAAGCATGAAAGGGCTAAATTAAATGAAATATGTTGATTGGGGTTTTGATCTAAGTGTGTTTAGTATATGAATCTAAGCGAATTTGGAGAAAAACATTCAAATCTAGATGAGGTAGGGCTGGAAAATTGAAAAGAAAATTCATCGAAATGATATGGGGAGAGGGTGGCGCGGTGCCCCCTGATGCACTAAGGGGGCTGGCGTGTGGCACCTGCAGTGTACCATGGAAGGGGTTCTGAAGTTTAGGAGTTGGCGCTCTGCACCACTCAGTGCGCCAAGGTCGCCAAGTCCCTTACTTTTCTTCCCTTCTTTCCATTTGAGTCTTATTAAACCATGTCATAGATCACTTATTGATGTTTTTCTATCCAAACTACATATAATCATCGATAAATTCAATATATCATAATCATGATCCTTGAATTCATAATTCAAATTTGAGGTACAGTTGAGAGTAAAGTTTGAGAAAGTCCCTTTGAGTCTTTTCGAGGAGTCTTCTACAACTACTTATAATTGTTTCAAGACTCGAGTAAGTGAGTATGAGAATGAGGAGAGTGTATTCATGAGCCTACATTATTATTGATATCCTTGAGTCGAGTCGTTCATGCCCATAAGTTCCGTATCAACTCCATACTTGATATCTTTAAGAGGAGTAGTATCTTCGAGTTCTAAGTTCTTGAGCATTGAGTTCCTAATCCTTTTTGAAACTATATCTCATAATTATGGATTACCATATGTTATACACGGAGGTCCTTGAGTTGAGTTGTTCATGCCCATAAGTCCGCATGAACCCTATGAGTCGAGCATTATTGATATGAGTAGTATCATTGATTCCTTGAGTTTCGAGTATTAAGTTCTATATATGGTTATTGAAAACCTTGAATTGAGTCATTCACGTCCATAATTTGGTAAGAACCTTATTTTGTGAAATCTTTTACAATTATTTATAAAAAAATTTAAGACTTGAGTAAATGAGGAAGAGGAGATTTGAGTTTCATTTTTCAAAATGAATATATGGGAACTAAGTATTCCCTAGAGTAAATGTTTTTACATTTAAAATGAGAGGAAACTTCGATTTACAAATGAGTTCATGAGGATTTTTGAGCACTATCTTTTTTAAGAGAACCTTTTTAGTAATAATCTCAAAGAATGGGGATGAGGAAATATTTTTAAACATATGACCATGAGTTATATTATTGGGAGTAGTATTGAGCACTAATATGGGAACGATTTCAGACAACTCAAAGTCCTCAAAAACCATGTATGCCAACATGGGTAAAGGGTTATACTTTTTAGATGATTCCTTATTTCTTCTTAAGCATAGCTTAGTGGATCCACTTATTTGAGGATTTCTTATACTCCGGCAAGGTATAAGACAGTTCTAGCAGCGTTGGCGAGACGATTTATCATCACATGGCTCATATTGATGGTGGTCGGTTAGAGAATCTCCCAAATAAGAGTTATTATTATATTTTTACATACAATTGAATTATTATTGTATCTTTACATACAATTGAGTTATTATCTACTGCTTTGAATACTTTCCATATATTGCATCTTTTATTGTTGCTTTATCGTTGAGTATCTTGAGTTAAGTATCATATCCATGTGTGGAGTTTGAGTTGAGTTGAGTGAGTTTGAAGAGACGTAAGTATGTTTCTTTTCTATCAGTTCAAGCTTATGTTTAGGCTTTAGAATTCTTCATACATGCTCGTACATTCCATGTATTGACTCCATTTAGCCTGTATCTTTTATGATGCAGATACAGGTATTCAGAGTCATCAACAATCACTTCGTTGATACCACTTGTAGTTCTAGTTAGCTTTGGTGAGCTTCCTTGCTTCTGGAGGGTTCCATTTTTTTCTCTCAGTTGTTAGGATGTCGTAGGTCTTGTCCCGATAATCCTTTTGTAATAGCAGAGTTTTCATTGATTGTTTAAAGGTCGAGGAGTCTATCATTATTTCCTTTGTTGTTGTAATGTTTTGAGTCCATGAGGCATTTAACTAATACTTGTTAAATTATTTTCAGATGATTATTGGAGTTGAGTTCAAATTAAGTTTTTTATAGTTATTGTTTCATCATGAGTTTTCATATATTGTTGAATAAGTCTTCCGCTGTGTAATGAGGTAGACGAAGGGTTCGCTTGGGAACCAGCAATGATTTTTGAGTGTTAGTTACATCCAGGGTGTAGGCTCGCGGCGTGACAAAGTTGGTATCAGAGCACAGAGTTCAAGTGTCCTAGGGTGTCTATGAAGCCTTGTCAGTTGGGACTTGTTTATGGTTGTGAGGGCCCCACTTATATAAATGAGGGACTACATGCATTTAAGAAAAGTTTCTCTTCTTTCATACTCTTAATCTTTCAATAGAACTATGTCGTAAGGAGCTTATTCAAACTCATGTGTTTCTTAGATTCATTCGACCACCCCTCATACTATAGGTGGTTGAAAAGCATAGCCAGTTCTTTATCGATGAGTTGCTCTTAGAAATTTTTTTGAAGAAGTCATGAGACTGTAAAGGGGTCTGAGAGGAGCCTACGAGTGAGTTAACTATTGAGTTCAAAAGAATGCACTCATATTCATATGAATCATGCGTTTGAGATAAAAATGAGTTCTACTCTTTTCTCTAAACCTTATTTCAATTGAGATCCTTATGAGGAACTGTGTTATAGAGCTTGGGTAATATTTTCACCCTAAAAGGTAGCATGAGTTACGACATTATGAGCAGTAGTAGTAAAGAGTGCCCTTAAGTTAGAGAAAAGCATCCAGAAGTGTAGAAATCTATGAAAGGGAGATAGTGATGGGGCATATTATGTTATTGCATTCATCCACTCAGTCAGTTATAGTGATGACTTCCTTTATGAGTAGAAAAAGGAATAATAATGTTGTAGAGAGCTCTTGATAGAAGGAAGAGGAATGGTTACTAGTCAGGATGAGTTAGAGTATATTTTTTACCAGAATAGAGTTGATGTCGCTGTGCAATCGTGTTAGAGGAGACTAAATACATCTGGCGAATAAGAGAGCAGAGTATTTATGAGGTGATAGATCCAAGCTAGGCTTATGATTTTTTTGAAAGGAGAACCCCATGGTATTCAGAGGATGATAAAACTATGTGAGAGATAATGTGCAGTAAGTGAGTAAATAGTAAAGTTGTGAAATGAAAGGAGAAGGTAATTTGTAGGTAGGTAGACGGAGAGCTAAAGACTTCTTACATGTCATGAGATCTTAGTGGGTGAGTGTTTCTTGACTTTTTCTAGTGGTCGCAAGTAGTATAAGGTGTGAGCAATCTTATTGATATATGTGTTAAGTAATGGACACTAAGCTTGAAATTGAGATGAGTGTCGTGATCAGAAGATGGCAACATAAGGGTGATGGTGTTAGTTTTGAAATTTGATCTAGTAGGTTTGACCTGAAATAAGAGAGGAGATCAAAGTGGTACCTTGCAAAGAAAATGTGGTATTATGACCCATAGAGGAGAGAAACGAAGGTAGAGCAGTAAGAGTTATACCCGTGATGGTATGTGGCCAGACGAGGTCCCAATTGAGGTTATGATTTTTCTTATGTGTGTCTAGTTTGTATTAATGAGCTGCTAATATGGGATAGACGGGTGTAAGTGTAATTGATGAAGCACCCTTAGGAGCCAATGAGAAGAGGTCAAGAGAAATATCTTAGAAAGAAGTCTTAGTACCTCCTTATGGAGATTTCAGTAGTCATGAGATAAACTGTTCCCGAGTGTTAGAATAAAGGGGGATGTAGACCCAATTAGAGATGATGGAATAAGTCCATAGCTTTCAAGTGTCATCTTCAGACCTGAGGGGTGATGATAAGATGAGAAATCAACCTTATCAAGGATGTGTGACAGCAAATCATTCACCCGAGGACTACTTGCACTCACTTTCGACTTTTTATTCTTTTTTTTCTTCTTTTTTTTTTTATTCTTTTTTTTTTTTTTTTATAGAGGGGTTCCATATTTCTCAAGACCATGGATCAAGGGGGACTTCTTTGCATTTCTTGATTTACCTTCTCTTTTCACCACACTCTCAACTTAGGCTTTTGGTTTAAGTTGGCTATTCAAACAAACCACACTTCATGAGGATTATGGGTGAAGGGATAAAGAGAGGTCTCATTTGCTCAAGTTTCTTCCGAGAAAAAAAAGGGTAAGGGTCAAAGGGTGTTCAAGCAAATTTCGCACGCTCACAAGGTTGGTTACAAAAGAGGTATAATGTCAAATTGTTTCACTCTTCACAATTTGGTGTCATCACAAAAGGTTCACGGTAAGCTTATCACACAAGGCATTGGCACCAATGTCAAACAAGACTCCACACTTTCGCTAGTGTGCAATGTTCATCACAAGAGACTTGTTCGATGATCGGCTAGTTACAACGAGATGCACAAAGTTCACACATTGTCTATGCAACTTCATTTGGCCTCATTGTAGGCATGAATTCATTTTTGTTCGATTAAGAGCACTATTCAAGTCATCGGTATTGATCATAACCGATACTCAAATAAATAACTTTTTTCGAATGAGCAAGGGTCTCACTGGCCAAACACACACCCCTACCAATAGCATTCAACATTGTCCTCAATAATATTAAAGAACAAACACTACCAAAAATGACAAATAAAAATAAACTACTGATATGTAAACACGCAAAGCAAAGTGACAAGGAATCTTCACTAGGTGCCCATTTGGCGAAAAGTTGTAACAGTCGCCGAACTACTCGGTGACTCACCCAATGATCAGGATACCGCCATTATTTCTAGTGTGCACCACTTTAGGAAGGGGCAAAGTGGCAGAGTTGAAAGAGATTGCCGAACTGGTCGGCGCTTCGCCTAATGGACTTGCATCCTCGCCAAATGATCCATTGGGTTAGGCCATTTGAGCTGGGGCCAAAGGGCGGAGAAAATCGGGTCGCCCAATCACTTCGGCGAGTCACCGAGTGATGACAATTCCCGCCTAAAGTTCCAGTATCGCAGCTCCATTTTCAAAGCTTAAAGGCCGGACTAGGTTGGATTCACCGAACCGATCAGCGATCCACCAATGGTGTCTTCACCTCGCACAATTTCCTGCACCTGCAAAATTAGCGCACATTATTTGAAGTACTAACAGCTGGGTTGCCTCCCAATAAGTGCGTTATTTAGTGTTGTGGCACGACGTGGAAATGCTCTCAAGCATCTTCCAGATACACCACTTCAATCAGAGAAATCTCTTGGCATTCGCCAAAATACAACTTCAAAAGTTTCCCATTCACTTTGAAGGCAAGTCCCTCTTTACCTTCGACTTCAATGGAACCATTTGTGAACACCCGTGTTACTCTGAATGGACTTGACCATTTGGATTTGAGCTTTCTCGAAAAGAGCCTGAGTCGAGAATTATATAGCAAAATCCAATCTCCAACTCTGAACTCCCTCTTAAGGATTCTAGAATCATGCCACTTCTTCATCTTTTCCTTGTAAAGAGTTGAACTTTCATATGCCCTGAACCTGAATTCGTCCGGCTCATTTATCTTATCTACTCTCTCTTTTGAAGTCTTTCTCCAGTCCAGATTTAGAGCTTTTAGTGCCCATAATGCTTTGGTTTCCAATTCACCTATAAATGACAAGATTTTCCAAAAAACTAGTTGATACGGCGACATACCAATTGGTGTTTTGTATGCAGTGTGATACACCCATAGAGCATCATCAAGCTTTCGAGACCAATCAGTCCTATTTGCATTCACCGTCTTGGCAAGGAGACTTTTGATCTCTCGATTCAACACTTCAACTTGGCTGCTCGTTTGGGGATGATACGGAGTCGCCACTTTGTGTTTCACTCCATATTTTCTCAATGCGGATGCAAAATACTTGTTGCAAAAATGGGATCCCCCATCACTAATAATAGCCCGAGGGGTACCAATTCTAGCAAAGATGTAGCGTTTCAGGAATTGAACAACACTTTTCCCTTCATTGTTTAGAAGTGCAACAACCTCCACCCATTTAGAAACATAATCTACGGCCACCAAAATATACTTATTACCAAACGAACTCACAAATGGGCCCATGAAATCTATTCCCCAAACATCAAATAGCTTAACTTCTAAAATGGGCGTAAGAGGCAACTCGTGTCTTTTGGACACTCCACCTTGTTTTTGACATTGAGTGCACTTCTTAACAAACTCATGAGCATCTTTGTAGAGAGACGGCCAGTAGTAGCCACTTTGAAGGACTTTAGCAGCTATACGTACACCACCATGATGACCCCCAACTAGTGAAGCATGACAAGCATGGAGAATTTTGATGGCTTCTTCTTCCGGAACACATCTAATGATATGTTCTGCACACTCTCTGAATAGGTATGGTTTATCCCAAAAGTACTTCTTAACATCGAACAAGGACCTATTTTGTTGGTAGAAGTTCAGTTCTTCCGGCATTAATCCACGCACTACGTACTTGGCAAAATCAGCATACCAAGGAGGTTGTTTTAGAGTTACCGTGAATACTTGTTCATCGGGAAAAGAATCATTTATGTCAATCTCCATGTCGTCATTTTCCTTGCCTTCCAATCTTGATAAGTGGGCAGCCACCTGATTCTCACAACCTCTCATATCTTTGACTTCAAAGTCGAATTTTTGCAATAGTAGCACCCACCTTATCAATCTTGGCTTGGCATCCTTCTTTGCCATCAGATAACGCAGTGCAACATGATCAGTGTGAACAACCACTTTAGTACCTAGCAAGTATGCCCGGATCTTCTCAAACGCATATACTATCGCAAGTAATTCTTGTTCTATAATTGTATAGTTACGGTGAGCATTGTTTAGAGTTTTGCTTGCGCAGTAAATGAGGTGAAATAGTTTGTTGCGTTTTTGCCCCAATACAACACCTAATGCCATGCCACTTGCATCACACATTACTTCGAAGGATTCTAACCAATCGGGACTAATGATAACCGAGGTGGAGATCAATTTTTATTTCAAGCACTTGAAAGCCACCATGCAAGCATCATCAAAGTGGAATTTCACCTCCTTCTCCAAGAGTTTGCATAGAGGATGTGCAATCTTTGAGGAGTATTTGATGAACCACTGGTAAAAACCGGCATGTCCCAAGAAACTACGAACACCCTTCACCGAAATTGGTGGTGGTAACTTCTCAATCACTTCAATCTTCGCTTTATCAACCTCCGGCCCCTTTTGCGACACTTTGTGACCAAGAACTATGCCTTCCTTAACATGAAGTGGCATTTTTCCCAATTTAGGACCAAATTGTCTCCACACATCTTTGGAGAACTTGTCCTAAGTCTGCTAAACATGCTTCAAAAGTGTCACCCACAACCGAGAAGTCATCCATGAATACCTCCATTGAATCCTCCACCATGTCAGCAAAAATAGATAACATGCAACGTTGAAATGTTGTCGGAGCATTACATAACCCGAATGGCATCCGTTTAAAGGCAAAGGTTCCATATGGGAAGGTGAAGGTGGTTTTCTCTTGGTCTTCCGGAGAAATGGAGATTTGGTTATAATCGGAATACCTATTCAAAAAACAATACCAACCTCTTTCTAAAAGTCGATCAAGCATTTGATCCATGAAAGGAATGGGAAAGTGATCCTTTTAAGCCCATGATTTTAACTTCCAGTAATCCATGCATACTCGCCATCCGATCACCGGTCTCATAGATACAAGCTCCCCCTTTTCATTTAGGACTACTGTGATGTCTCCCTTTTTCGGTACACATTGTACCGAACTTACCCATTTTCTATCCGCAATATGGTAGATCACACCTGCGTCCAACCACTTTAGTATCTCCTTTTTAACCACCTCATGCATCGGTGGGTTCAATCTCCACTGATGTTCAATACTCGGCTTACAATCACTATCAAGCTGAATTTTATGAGTACAAATGATGGGAGGAATACTCACTATGTCAGCGATAGTCCAACCTATAGCTTTGATATGCCTTCTCAACACCTCAAAGAGCAATTTTACTTGCCATTCAAGCAAGTTAGCTGCAATGATCACCGGTAAGGTGTTATTTGCCCCTAAAAAAGCATATCGAAGAGTGGAGGGAAGTACTTTCAACTCCAGATTTGGTGGTTCTTCTGTTGATGGCTTTGCATGAGGAATTTCTCAATTTTTTAGATCAATGTCCCACTTCAATTGTGTCTTTGAATACCCCCCCCCCCATGCCGAAAAGAGCAGCTACTACCTCTTCATAGCCTTGAATTTCGAATTCATCATAGTTAGCAAGCACAGCTTCAAGTGGTTCACTCATACACATCAAATGGCTCACACTAGCCACCGCCTCATCAATAACATCAACAGTGGAGACCACGTGAATATCACTTGGGTGTTTCATTGACTTACAAACATTAAAGGTTACTTCATCTCCGTTCACCCGAAACTTCAGTTCTCCGCTTTCAACATCCACCAACGCTCTCCCGGTTTGGTCTTCCCAAAATGATGGGAATTTCAACATCTATTTCACAATCGAGAATGACAAAATCAGCCGGGAAAATGAATCGGTCAACATTTACCAAGATGTCATATAGTATTCCTACAGGATGTTTAATTGATAGGTCCGCCATCAAGAGTCTCATTGTTGTGGCTTTCGGTTCACCCAACCCAAGTTGTTTATAGATCGCATATGGAATTAGGTTGATGCTTGCTCCCAAATCGCATAGGGCTTTAGTGAATTGGAGCATGCCGATGGTGCAAGGGATAGTGAGCGCTCCGGGATCTTCTCTCTTTTTGATCATTTCCTTAGTCATAATTGTACTACAACTATGAGAAACTTCGATTGTCTCAAAATCCAAGCTCCTTCTTTTTGTGACTAACTCCTTCATAAACTTGGCATAACCCAGCATTTCCAACAAGGCTTCCACTAGAGGGAGATTAATCAATAATGTCTTGAATACCGATAAAAACTTCTTGAACTTCTCATCTTCATTCTTCTTCTTTAGGCGTTGGGGAAATGGAGGGGATATTTTGGGTAAAGGTTGCATAACTTTTGGGATTGAATTGTGTGTCTCCACACCTTTTTGTGGTCCTTCAGCTATGCTTTGATGGATGGGTATTTTTTCTTCCTCCATGCTTTTGTCTTCTTCACGCATTTGAGCTTCTTCATTACCGGTCACATCGCCTATCGCTACCTTTTCACTACGAGTAACCACAGCCTGCCCTCTATCATCATCTTCCCTTGTCATTTTTGGTTTCAACTCTGCTGAAAGTAAACTCAACTGAACTTCAAGTGTCTTGATTGCATCTGCGTTAGAGTTCACTTTATTGTTTAATGACGAAAAATTAGTTTTCATCCCTTTTAACAAATCATCTGAACCTTCAACCTTATCAAGGATGTGTGACAGTAAATCATTCACCCGAGGACTACTTGCACTCACTTTCAACTTTGGGCTCTCACTCGATTAAGTGTGGTCCTCTTCATGGTCATCCTCCTTTTTTCCAATAATCACTTTGCTCAGCCCATTCTTGAGAGTATCTTCTTTGCTCTTATCCCTTGTGATAGTTCCAACCGTGATTCCCACCTCGCTGTAAATAGTGTGGGTGGAAACCCTCCTCGTATCTCTTGGAATTCCAACCTTGATTCTCCCCCGACTTAGAATAACCTGAGGAAGAACCCTCCTCAACTCTAAACACTCCACTTGCTCCCTTGGGCCTTACCACATTCTCCAATATATGCTCTTGTAGTAGCTCCGTTTGGGTCAACATCTTCTTGATGTTCTCATCCTGTTATCTTTCCTTATCAAGTTGTTCTTGTGTCATTCTAAAACAAAAAGGAGAGACTTGATCCTCTTGAGTGTACCAAGCTTGATTTATTTTTGTCATGTCATCAAGAAGAAATGAAGCCACCTTAAATGATTGCAAAATTATTCCCCTCGTGCCAATTGATCAGCCACTCCTTTATTAACCGAATCAAGACTCCAGTAAAAATATTGGAGTAGCAAATCATTTGGTAGCCTGTGAGTTGGGCATTGAAGTAGGAGCTTCTTAAACCTCACCCACGTTTCATGGATGGGTTCACCCTCTAATTGCTTAAAGCCTTGAATTTTATCCCTGAATTTAATCATTCTCAACGGAGGGAAAAATCTTGCATTAAATGTTGTGGTCAGCTCATCCCACAATGTGATGGAATTCTTTGGTAACTCGGCCAACCACATGCTAGCCTCCCCCGTCAGAGATAGTGGGAATAACCTAAGCCGGATTGATTCTTGTGGCACATCCTTGAACGAAAACGGGCTGCATACCTCTATAGAATTCCTCACATGATCATGTGGATCTTCATGAGTCAGCTCACCATAAAGTCCCTTCATTTGGAGGAGATGAAGAGTTGTGCTCGTGACCTCAAATGTTGCATTCTCATCAACTAATGGTAGGAAAATTTTATCCATTTCACCTAATTGGGTTGGGTAGTATGCACTGTTATATCCTCGATACCATCTCGGGGGCCTGCTAGGCTACCATTCACTTCTTCCTCACTCATTTTTACTTCTATTTAGTCCAACCAACACTACACAATGCAGTATAAATCAATTCAACTACAGCCAACAAATTCAAAAGTCAAATCTTCGATAAAAGAACTCTAAATAACGCTACTCCCCGGCAGCGGTGCCATTTTGATTAACGTTTCAAAGACACTTCATCCAATTCTAAGTGTCAATGATCATTAGTCAGTATATAACCCAACCAACTGAGTTGGGGTTGTTCCCATAGAGAGTAGCTTTCTTTGAATTCAAATACGAAAGTATGACAATGATCTTTACAGCTGAGCAGCACACACTTAAGAGTTTAACAATCAAATTTCAAGATGTCGTTACCAACCCACTTCAAATTATTAACAAGAAACAATCAGATAATGAGAAAACACTTGGGGGGATTGACTAACCAACTGCCAAATTCAACTTAATAGGTGTACATCATTACCGATAATGTTAATTCGTTGCGGGTAGAATGGACTATAAGTAAAACAATTTTTTCTCGAGTAATTGTCTTATTTCCATTGAGTTCTCTCAAACCTCAACACTATCCATGAGCTGACCAGCCCACGTTCTCATCAAATCCACTCCTTCAAGCTAGATACAAAGGTTGGCTCTTGGGTCTCACTTTCTCAAGCTGAAATCGTCAAGACCCACTACTAAGGATGCCAAATTACTACATTGGTTTTGTACCTGTCTCTCGAGAAAGCACAAAACTCTGAAAGCTATCACACTATATATGCAATAATGAAGTTAAACCACCGTAATAATTTAGACCCCGCTTCAGATTAGCACTAACAATCACTAATCGATAACACCCATTTAGTAAACTGCAACAATTGGTCACATTGTCAAACCCCCAAGGTTAGGGTTTTAGCCAATCATAGTGAAAAGATTAAATTCAATACCTGCCACGTTTTCCATAGCTAGGTAAATGAAATTCGAAAGTTAAAATTAACTAAAATCTTCTCTATTACAAAATCCCAATGAAAAACATTGCCAAAATCACTTGAAATCCACAATAGTAGTGTTTTTGCTCTCAATCTTTTGTTCCTCACGTTTCTGAATACTTTCTCTCTCTTGCAAAAATCAATTTATACAAGTTTGATGTGAGGCTTTTTGGGACTAATCGGCGAGGAAAGTCGGGTTTCGCCAGCCATTCAACGACTCGTCAATGGTTCTTCGTCTCGCCTTCATTCTTCTTATCTTCTTAGTCCAGCCACTGTAACTTTAGGCAAGCCAGATCGGGATCGCCGTTTCATTCCGTGATTCGCCTTTTTGCCTTTTAACTCGCCCATCAGCACTTATCTGGATTCCAATCAAGACTTTTGGTGATGAGGCCATCCTTCGCTAATGTGCTCGGTGACACGCCGAATGGAACTGTTGCTCGCCGAAGTTACCCTCAATCCAGTCTCAGGGTTATGTAACTTTAGGTGATAGAGGAGCAACTAGGCGATTCGCCGAGTGAACTCGGTGTTCACAATGCTCGATTTTCTTCATTCTTTCGGCTTGATTCTTTCCTCTTTGCCAATTAGTTTCCTTGCTTTGTTCCTCAATCCGTATACCTGGAAATCAAGGGTTTTGCATCAGTTATTAGCACAAACTAAGAATTTGAGGACACTAAATCATTGGAAATAAAGCCCTAAATGAGTCCAAATCTCTGACTCAACAAGAAGGATAGAGTTTTACTATGAGAAATAGTTAAATGAGAGACCTTCGTTGGTTTCGAGTAGTAATACGGGAAATTCTAGTTGGTATGGCAGAGATGACAAGAGAATGAGAACTTCTTAAGGAGATGATTAGTAGGAGTCCATGGAATTGTTAGAGTACTAAGCTTAAAAGTGGTGTTCTTAAACATTAGGTGGTTCTTGATATGAGCCCAATATTGATTAAATGTGGTGGTAAAGAGTAATATTCTTGGGATGAGATTCCCTATTAAGGTATAGAACCCGAACCTTAGGATTTGGTTTAATCTTAAATATAGTAAGAGCATACCATTAGACTCAGACCTTGGTAAGAGTAGTCATGTACCCTTGTGGGAGCTATGAGTTACAGCCAATGAGATATGGTAATAAGAAAAGAAAAGCATAGTTGAGGAGTGTTGCCAAGCTTAACAGGTAGCATTCATATTACCCTAGGCATCGTATTCCTATTCTTAGTTCGTGCCCAGACTTCCTTTGTTTCAGATAATGTAACTTCAGAGAGAGCGTGACTATGTTCACAACATCATTGTTCTTTACTTAGGTGCTAAGGAAGTCCCAACTCTTGGTATGAATCAGTTCAGCCTATGTTAGTAGGCAAGTTCATGAGTCGGAAGAGATAGTAAAAGTAACCACGTTTCACTCCCAGTCCAGCCGTCATTCGAAGATGAATTATCCCAAGGGGGAGATATTGTAACACCCCAAATTTTTTTGAGCTAAGACTCGAACCATTCGCTGTGAGTAAGATTCGACCGACGAATTTAAATTTTTTTAGGTGTCAAGGTCGCTAGATGTAGCACCTCGAGTTCCAAAAAGAACTAAAGAGAAATAAATTCAAGTCATTTGTAAGATCTTTAAAGTTTTGGGTCAATTTCAAACGACCATAACTTTTAGCACATAATGAGTTACGTGGCCCATGAGGTATCAAATCGAAGATCTTTCAGTCCTCTTTCCAACGTTACCAAGTTTGCTAAAATCCAAGTTTGGATGAGGGAGATATGACCATTTCAGTACAGCCTTTCCAGATAGGGCATGTTCACCCGAACTAAGGAGGGGTGTTTTAGTATTTTCCCTACCCCCACTTAGTCTAAGAGTGAATTACATCCAATTTAGGGTCTAAACTGATTAGAATCAATTTCATTCACCCCCAAAACGTTTAGGGCTTTAGAGAGAAGATTCAAGAGGAGAAACAGTTCTAGGTTCCAAGCGTTCATCCAAGATTTCGCCAAGAATCTATTTCTTTGAGGTATGTAAGTTCTCATGGTGTTGGGTTCTTTCACCCGCACATCAATCATGTGATTTTTATCCATTATTTAGTTCTTGAGGTTGAATGATTTGAGTTCTTGAAGACTTTTTGAGGTTTTAGCTTCATTCCTTGTTAATGAAAGTCTTGTTAAGTTCTTGAGGTGAGGATCTTGCAAATGAGTGATTGTTTTGGTAGATTTTGATTGGGGTTTTGATATGTGTTTTTAGTATATGAATCTAAGAGAATTTAGAGGAAAACATTCGAATCTAGATGAGGTAGGGCTGGAAAATTGAAAAGAAAATTCATCGAAATAATCTAGGGAGAGGGTGGTGAGACGCATCCCAGATGATCCAAGGGGGCTGGCGCGGGGAGCCTGCACTGTGCCAGGGAAGGGGTTCTGAAGTTTAGGGGTTGGCGCCCGCACCACTCAGTGTGTCAGGGTCGCCAGGTCCTCTACTCTTCCGCCCTTCTTTCCGTTTGAGTCCTATTAAACTATGTCATCGATCACTTCTCAATTTTTTCTATCCAAACTAAATCTAATCATCAAGAAAAAATATAACATAATCATGATCCTTGAATTCATAATTCAAATTCGAGGTAGAGTTGAGAGTAAAGTTTGAGAAAGTTTTTTTGAGTCTTTTCAAGGAGTTTTCTACAACTACTTATAATTGTTTCAAGACTCGAGTAAGTGAGTATGAGAATGAGGAGAGTGTATTCATGAGCCTACATTATTATTGAGATCCTTGAGTCGAGTCGTTCATGCCCATAAATTCCGCATGAACTCCATCAATTGAGAATCTTTAAGAGGAGTAGTATCTTCGAGTTCTAAGTTCTTGAGTATTGATCAGTTCCTAATCCTTTTTAAAATTATATCTCATAATTATGGATTATCATATGTTATACACGGAGGTCCTTGAGTTGAGTTGTTCATGCACATAATTCTGCATGAACCCTATGAGTCGAGCATTATTGATATGAGTAGTATCATTGATTCCTTGAGTTTCGAGTATTGAGTTCTATTTATGGTTATTGAAAACCTTGAATTTAGTCGTTCACGTCCATAATTCAGCATGAACCCTATTTTGAGAAGTCTTTTACAATTATTTATTAAAAAATTTAAGACTTGAGTAAATAAGGATGTTTCTCTTTATCGCTTTTGATTTTATTATATCTTGTTTATGCATGCTAAGTGGCTTGTATGGGGACTCTCGGGGTCCTATACGCCATGTTATACCTAGGGTCGTGAAAAACTTGGTATTTAGAGAACAAGGTTCAGAAAGGTCCTAGGAAGTCTCATAAGCCTTGTTGAGTAGAGTCTTGTTCATGAGTGTGAAGCACACCACATTTATGAATGAGAGGCTACAAGATGTTTGGGAAGCTTCACTTCTTTCATTACTCTAAAGTCGTGCAATAGAGTTCAAATCTATAATGTCTATCTCCTAATCCTTATCTGATGCTCTACAGGGCATGACTACTCAAAGAGCATATGCTAGAAGGAAGAGTCTGGAGCCAAAAAGGCAAGAAAATTAGCAAAAATTTCCCAAAGGGCAACAAAATTGAGTTGAGAACCAAAAGGGTAACATTTAGATGGTCTAACAAACGCCATGAAAAAGGAGCAAGGCGTGAAGTTCTATGTGCCTTACAAAGCGCACGACTGCACAGCCTTACAAGGCGCAAGGCCCCTGTACCTCTTCCCTTCTTTTTTTGTTTTTTAGTTTATGTTTTAATTATTATTTTTTTAGTTAGTTTTTCCTTTATTTTTGTTTTCTAGTTTTCCTGTTTATTTTATTTTTATTTTGAAGTTGTTCCTATTAATTTTGCATGTGATTTTTATAAAAAAAAATTAGCAAATTATTCATTCCAATTTTTTAGGTAATATTTTATTAATTCAGGTTTGAAGAATATCATTTTATATTTGCTAAAAAATATAAAAATCACATCCAAAATAAATAGGAACAACTTCAAAATAAAAAACAAATATTAAAGGAAAAACTAAAAAATATATTTTATAGTAAGAATTAAAATAAATAGCAAATTATTGCTCTGTTTATATTTTTAAAATAAAATTATTCATTAAGATTTTTTAGGTAAGATTTTATTAATTCAAGTTTGAAAAATATCATTTTATATTTGCTAAAAAAATATATAAAAAGGGCAATAATTTGCTATTTATTTTGCATGTGTTTTTTATATTTTTTACCAATCACAACAATAAAAATAGTAACAACTTCAAAATTAAAATGTGATTTAGCAATATAAAAATCACATGCAAAATAAATAGGAACAACTTCAAAATTAAAATGTGATTTAGCAATATAAAAATCACATGCAAAATAAATAGGAACAACTTCAAAATAAATAAAAAACAAAAATTAAAAGGAAAAACAAAAAAAAGGAAAAACTAACTAAAAAACAAAAAAATTAAAACATAAACTAAAAACAAACAAAAAAAAAGGAAAGAGGCACAGGGGCCTTGCGCCTTGTAAGGCTATGCAGCCATGCGCCTTGTAAGGCACATAGAACTTCGCGCCTTGCTCCTTTTTCACGGCGTTTGTTAGACCGTCTAAATGTTGCCCTTTTGGTTCTCAACTAAATTTTGTTGTCCTTTTAGAATTTTGGGCTAATTTTTTACCCTTTTGGCTACGGACTCCTAGAAGGAATGCATGAGAGATTGTTGAACGAGAAGCTCATCTTCAAGCTCCTCCAGCTCCTGTCGGTCCTTTGGCTAAGAAAGTGACTAATGCGGAGTTTAGGGCTATTTTTCAAGTGTTGGATCAAGCCATGACGGCTCAAGTCAATAGGGAGGTTGTGGCCCCCCATGAACCTGAATGTGGGTACAACGGCATCTAAAGTGAGGGATTTCACTAGGATAAATCCTTTGGAGTTTCATGGTTCTAAGGTTGAGGAAGATCATCAAGAGTTCATTGACGAGTTGTATAAGGTTTTGATGATTATGGGAGTTCCGTCGGTGGAAAAGACGGAGTTGGCCGCTTATTAACTAAAGGGTGTTGCTCAAGTTTGGTTCAACCAATGGAAGGAAAGGATGGCAGTTAATATGGGTCCTCTCAATTGGGAAAAGTTTAAGGTTGCTTTCCTTGGATAGGTTTTTTCTCCTTGAGATGAGGGAGGAAAAGGTGCTTGAATTCATCAACCTTCATCAAGGAAGTATGAGTGTGAATGAATATGCTTTGAAATTCACACAATTGTCTCGATATGCTCCTACTATGGTTGTTGATCCTAGGGCAAGAATGAATAAGTTCGTTTCGGAGGTGTCTCAAATGGTGGTTAAGGAATGTCATACTGTCATGCTTATTAATGACATGGATATCTCTCGCCTCATGTTTCATGCTCAAAAAATTGAAGAGGAGAAACTTAAGGAAAGGTCTAGGGAGGCAAAGAGGGACAAAATCGGTGATGGTAACTTCTCACATTCGAGGTCCGATGGACATGATCATTCTAAGTTTCAGAAAAGGTTTTCCGGCCAAGGTTCCTCCAATGCTCCCTCTAAGTTCAACAAATATATGGTGCCTAACCCTAATCCCCAAGAAGGAAATGGTGGTGGATCTTCATTGTCTATGTCTACTTGTGCTAGGTGTGGGAAGAAGCACGAGGGTAAGTACTTAGCCGGCACAGATGGTTATTATGGTTATGGTAAGAGTGGTCATAAGATGAGAAATTACCCAATGCTTATGGCCAAGAGAAGAGAAAGTAAACAAGCTCCTCCTAGTTGTTCGGGTTCAAATGCTCCAAGACAAAATCAATTCTATACACTTCAAGCTCATCATGAGCAAAAGGGTTCACACGATGTGGTTACCGATATGTTGACAAGTCTTCCAACTTGATGTTTATGCTTTACTAGACCCTTGTGCTACTTTGTCTTTTGTGACGCCATATGTGGCCATGAGATTCGATATTCTTCTGAATGTGTTGTTAGATCATTTTTTGTCTCTACTCCTATTGGTGATTTAATTGTGGCTAAAAGGGTCTATAGAAAGTGTCTTGTATCCTTGTCTTATATAATCACTCATGTTGATCTTGTAGAGCTTGATATGCTAGATTTTAATGTTATCCTTGGCATGGATTGGCTGCATTCATGTTATGCTTCTGTTGATTATAGAACCCATGTAGTCAAGTTTCAGTTTCCAAATGAACCCATTTAGAGTGGAAAGGGGGAAATTCTATGCCTAAGGGTTTGTTTGTCTCTTGTCTTAAAGGTAGAAAGATGATTTCTAAGGGTTGCATATACCATCAAGTTAGGGTGAGGGATGTGGATTGTGAAACCCCTACTCTTGAGTCGGTCCCCGTTGTAAATGAGTTTCCAAAAGTGTTTCCAGAGGATTTACCCGGTATTCTTCCTGAAAGGAAAATAGACTTCGATATGGACCTTCTCCCAGATATGCAACCTATCTATATTCCTCTTTACCGAATGGCTCCGGCAGAACTTAAGGAATTGAAAGAGCAGTTGAAAGATTTGTTGGATAAGGGTTTCATCTGACCGAGTATCTCTCCATGGGGTGCTTCGATTTTATTTTTTAGGAAGAAAGATGCTTCTCTCCGTATGTGTATTGACTACCAGAAATTAAACAAGGTTAGCATAAAAAATAAGTATTCTCTCCCAAGGATAGATGATTTGTTTGACCAACTACAATGGGTAAGTTACTTTTCTAGGATTGACCTTCGGTCGGGTTACCACCAACTGAGGGTGAAGGAAGATGACATTTCGAAGATGATTTTTTGAACTCAGTATAGTCATTATGAGTTTTTGGTAATGTCGTTTGGTTTGACTAATGCTCCGGCGGCATTCATGGATTTGATGAATATGGTGTTTAGACAATACCTTGGTATGTTATTAGTTGCGTTGACATATTGATCTATTCGAGGAATGAAGACGAGCATACTAATCATTTGAGGATTGTGTTGCAAGTCCTAAAGGACCAACAACTCTTTGAAAAGTTTAGTAAATGTGAGTTTTGGTTAAGATCTGTGGCTTTTCTTGGTTAGATTGTTTCCGAAAAGGGTATTGAGGTAGATCCTAAGAAGACGGATGCGGTCAAGAGTCGGCCTAGACCTCTATCCCCTTCGGATATCAGAAGCTTCTTGGGTTTAGCCGGTTATTACAGAAGGTTTTTTAAGGGGTTTTCTTGTTTTGCCTCTCCATTGATGGCATTGACCCAAAAGAAATCCAAATTCTTATGGTCGGAAGCATGTGAAAAGAGTTTTCAGGAATTGAAGGATAGACTTACTTCCGCTCCGGTATTGACTTTACCGGAAGGGAGTGAAGGTTTTGCGATTTATCATGATGCCTCGAGAATTGAGTTAGGATGTTTGCTTATGCAAAATGGGAAGGTTATTGCCTATGACTCAAGGCAACTTAAGATTTGTGAGAAGAATTATCCTACCTATGATCTTGAACTAGCGGTAGTTGTGTTTGCCCTTACGATTTGGAGGCATTATTTGTATGGTGTTCATGTCGATGTCTTTACTGACCACAAGAGTTTGCAATACGTATTTAATCAGAAAGATCTAAATCTTTGCCAAAGGATATGGCTTGAGTTACTGAAGGTTTATGAAATGAGTGTTCTCTATCACCCCAGTAAGGCAAATGTGGTGGTGGATGCTCCTAGTCATTTATCTATGGGTAGTGTTGCTCATATTGAGGATGATAAAAAGGAGTTGGTTCGAGATGTGCATAGATTGGTCCAGTTGGGTGTTCAAATAGTGTACTCTACCAAAAGTGGTGCCATGGTTCACAATGGTTCAGAATCGTCTTTTGTGGCATATGTGAAAGCTAAGAAAAGTCTTGATCCGACTTTGGTTGAATTGAAAGAAGAAGGGCTTAAAAAGTCCGTAGAGGATTTCTCCCAAGGGGGAGATGGTGTGCTTCGATATCAAGGTCGTTTGTGTGTTCCCAATGTAGATGACTTGAGAGAGCATATCATATAAGAAACCCATAGTTCTCGATATTCCATTCACCTGGGAGCCACCGAGATGTACCATGATTTATGGGAGATCTATTGGTGGAATGGGATGAAGAAGGATATTGAGGAATTTGTCGTTAAGTGTCCAAATTGTCAACAACTGAAAGTTGAGCATCAAAAGCCGGGAGGTTTGACCCAAGATATTAGCATTCCTACTTGGAAGTGAGAAGATTGGAATATGGATTTCATTGTTGGTTTACCACACACCCAGCGGCAACATGACTCGATTTGGGTTATACTAGATCGGATGACGAAATCGGCTCATTTTATTTCCATCAAGGTTTCTTATTCGGCGGAGGACTATGCCAAGTTGTATTTGAGGGAAATTCTACTTTGCTGATTGTTTGAGCAAATAGGTGTTTATGTACCTAACACATTTTGAGCCAAAATCAAGAATTGAAATGGCCATAAGTTTAATTCAGGTAGCTAAATGGAACATTGGGACAAGTCCAAGAGTCTGTTAATGTATTCGACCTATTTTTAAAATAAGTATCAAACAAAACTTTATAAGTTACTTTTTAAAAATATGTTGGGTTAAATGACATGTTAGAATTATAACAAAATAGTACAGTTAAAAAGTTTGACGGTCATGCATTCATTCAAAAAATGAGTCGTTACATAATAACTACCAAGCAAGATATATTTGTTTGGACATTAAAATATTTTAAAAAAAAACTTAATTATCTTGCTTATTCTCTTTATTTGAACTTATATGTAAAATTATTTAAAATTAAAACAAGTTATTTTGAAAATATCTTAATGTCCTTTCAAAATTAAAAACAAAGTAAAGCAAGGTACTAATACTATGTCATCTTACCAACAAGGGTTGTGGTGGAGTGGTAAGTACTCATTTATCCTCAATCAGAGGTCTCAGGTCCCAATGTGAAACTTTCTGGTACGAATTCGGATAATTTGCACAAGGATGACATACTCGATCATGTATCGAGAAAGCTGGTGATAAGGGAACAAGAAAAAGCACAACTAATGGTTTAAAAGACATATGGATAGAATTGACAGAAATAATGATAGACTGAATCAAAGTAAATAATGTAATAATAAATCGGATGTAATTAAACAAGAAAAACAAAGACAACTACAAATCTTAGCTCTAGCATTTTGTGCACTTCAGTTAAGGAGGCATGAGGAAATACATCCTCCATCTTCTTTAATTTTAGGCCTTAGTGTTGGAAATCTTATGGAAAATACTTTATCACGAACATTTTAAGAAATTTACATAGCTTGAGGCGTGTCAAAAGACATAGTCCATAAGGATATTTCTGCCGTATAGGTGTATCCTTTAAGATTCAACAAACTCTTTTAATATAAAACTAGGATCCCAAAAACAGACAAAGATTTACTTAATAAGAAAACCCAATTGGATGGGAGAATCTACCTTCAATGTAAGGAATCAATGTAAATAAAGTGGCAGTTACAATTTCATTCAGAATTGTACTAAAGAAATGACTTATAATTGATATATTTTACTATAGCCAGGAGTTAGGAAAAAGGTCAAACAAGACCATTAAGGACATTTAATAGTCATTAGAAATATGTTAGAATAATTAACATATTAAATATTCATCAACAAGGTATAATGAAATGAACCTAAGACACAAGTATGAATACTTTCTTTTGAGATCTAAAATCATTTTTCCAACACATAGGAGTGGTCGTAGGTTTCAGATAGCTGGTGACCACAACGGATAAAAGATCCACTTCCTCGGGGATCGATAGCACAATAGACCACCACAGGTCTGATAGTGATGATTCTGATGATAGAGGTGGTTAGTGGTGGTGGTGGGTGATTAAACAAAATTGAACTGTTTTTTGAAAAGGCAAGTTACTGTAGAACTGAAATCTTTCTTTATTTCTACTTATTATCTGCTTTCCCCTATTCTCTTTTCTTGTTTTTCCCTTTTGACTTATTGGCAATTCTTAGCTGTTTCAATAATTTCACTTATGCTATGCTATTTCAATGATTATGATCAAGCTGGAGATCAGTTGGATGAAGCAAACCAATACTTTGTTCTGTACAGATTTAGGCAGAGGCAGAAAAATATACAAAGAGAAATAACAAACTGTTTTATATTTATTGCCAAGGAAGAGGAAAGTTGTGTGTCAAAAGCGCCTCCTCATCTTCGTGATGGTGATCTGGTGCATTTCAGCTACAGACATCCTCTGCTAAGATTCCACCTTAAAGGAAGAGAAGTTATAAAATGCAACATGGGTACTATTATAATTTTCGGGTTAGCTTGTGATTGTGATTGTTGCCATTACTTTCTCCATGAGGTATGCTCTAAAGTTCCTAAAAGAATTCGACATGATTTTCATCCTATGAACTCACTCACCCTTCTTCCCATTCCTTCAATCGCTCTTTGGCATTCGATAGTGGAAACCGAATTCTGTTGTGTGGCATCTGGTTATGACAACTCTTGTCCTCACAACACATTGTTTTCATTTTACTATCATTGTGATTTGTGTAAATTTGATCTTCATCTTGAATGTGCTTCTGTGACGACAAAATTGATCCATAAGGTAAAATACCCTCTTGATCTCTTCACTTCCTCTCCGCTAAAAAGTGAAGGGGCAGCCCTGTTATGTTGTATTTGTAACCAAGTTATGAATAGGCAATCTGCTTGGCTTTTCTATAATCACGAGTTTGATTACATCTGTCATTTGGAGTGTGCTGCTGAAGAAGAGCTTGGAGTTATATATAGGGGATCAAAGTTTCCTATCTGAAGTACAGAAATCCTTGCTCCTCCAAAAAACTTATCCTGGCCAACAACAGAAACAAGGACAGCTAGGAGAAGTTACACACTTCAGCCACCGCCATCAATTGAAAGCAATCAAACAAACGAATGAGGCATCGATCATGAGTTGTTGCATATGTTCAAGCCAGGCTTTGTCTGGTTACATTTGCCAGCTATGCATTTACTTCATCTACGAGACTTGTTTCCCTCTTCCGCGAAGGATACAACACCATTTTCACCCAAATCACCCCCTCATACTCACTAGCTATAATGATCAACCAAAGTCCAAATGCGGAACTTATGGTCATGAAGAAGGTGCAACATACCGTTGCTCTACTTGTAAATTCAGTCTCCATCGTTCCTGTGCTGGTGCTCCCACGACATTTACCCTTATCAAAAAAAAGAAAGTTTCTTATAAACTTCTCTATTCGTATCCATATGATGGTGAGATGGCAGTTATCAAATGCAGTGCCTGTTCCGTCGAGTTAAACTCAAAGGAAAGCTTCATGTACTACAATTTCGACCTTGATGAAGTGCTTCATGTCCAATGTGCACTTAATAGAGAAACTGACTCTTATGATACTAAGTTTTTTTTTAGCTTCTGAAAGACTGAAAAGTATTAAAATAAAGGAAGACCACTCCTAGTAGTAGTAGTAGTAGTCGCAAAGTTCTAGCTAGCTTGTATGTATTGTAAGAACATCTGTTGATTTTATTATCTATGGTCTGTTTGTGACATTCTAGTTTAATTCAGGACTACATTTATCGAACGGGTCAAAAAGCTAGGCATCCCTTCGGGGACATCCAATAAAATTTGAACAACACAGAGAAAATTAATACGATTGGTAAAGCTCAAAATTGGATGCCCTGGTCCATCTTCTTTTATAAGGATGAATTCTCAGGGTCTAATGACCGAGAATCATTGCTTCTTAATTTACACTAAATGACATTTAATTACAAAGGAGTAACGTCTGGTGACATCGATCTATAACAGTTGGTGCTATTCGTTGGCTCTTCCTCCGAGTGCTGCATTTTGGTCTAGTTTCATTCCTAAACAACTCCACATCCAATGGACTAAAGCATATAGTTTACTCCTCCACGTGTGTTCAGCTTAGTCGTCCACGTGTCTTGCTAATAACACCAGGCCTAGAGCTGGTATATTGGGGGTTCCTTTTTGTTGCAACCATTTTACCAAATTCGGGCCAAGAAAAATGCAGACAGATACAAGCTCACACATATTGTGCTCCAACTTCATATTTGAGGCTAGAGACAGATACTTTAAATATTTTCCTACTTAGACATACTATAATGTTCATAATTACTACTTAGGTTAAATCCCAGTCCCAATCAATCTTTTTATTATACAATATAATAAGTAATGATGACTAACTTCATATATTATATATATTAGAAACTTGCTGCAAAATACATGTAACAAGTACTTGAATAATTAACATATTCTTTATTTCACAACCTTTATATATATATATATATATATTACATGCCATTTTGCAGTTTCCATGTGTTTAACAAACCTCAGCAGCATAATCCAAGGAGTTTATTTTATGGGATTTGCAAATCATGCTTGTCTATGAGATAATAGTACTGCCTGTCAATGTACCAATCTCCAAATGCCTTTATCATTGTCTGCATAAAAACCTTCATTAATCTGTTGCGTGGCAACATCAGACTAGGCACAAAATACTTTTGAAAGTTGTCGCGTAAAACAAATTAAACTGTTTACATTTATGTAGTTATAAATTATTTCATCAAACATAAAAAAGAAAATTTTAAAGTTGAGTTATTTTTAAAAAATGTGACATCCTTTTCGAGACGACAAACTAAATAATGTTATACATCATTATTCACCACACTGACATTCATTGGTTCCAGTAGTTCTGAAGTCTAGTAGGATGAAATTGAGAGTCAATAAAAGCTCCTCTTGATTTTGTGTCACTTGCATTGGATAACTTAACAACTCCAATCTAAGTTCTGAAATAAAATAACTCAAATAATTAGATAACTGCAACATTGGAAAAAAAAGTTCAATTTGTAATGTAACCTCTAAGGTTTTTCTTTTGATTAACAGATAAATTATTCTGTTTAATAGCATTGTAATAATCACCTAATGAAGTTCCAACCTGCAATACAATTTAATTTATTGGTCAAAATTCATATAGTTTGACCCTGGAGAAATGAAACATGACACGTATGTAGGGACGCAAGGAGTATATACTTCATAATTACCTGAACTATATCGAATGGTGACATGATTGTATAAAGTGGCGTTTTGATATATTGTTGCATGTTTTGTGGGAAGAAACACTGCAAGAATGTATTACGATGATTTTCAGTAATAATATCAACATTAATCCACAAGAAGGAAAATTAATCTAGTAACAATTTGTACCAGTTCTGGATTCATTCTTGAAGTGCAGGATTTTGGTAGTGCTTTGGCAGACCCTGGAACTCAATTAAGCAACAAGTACCAAATAATAACTCGCGTCATATATTAACTCATCAATTCATTTTTGACTCGCTCATTTGACAACTCTAGTCAAGTGAATTGTCTGTTTGAGTAAGATAAAATGAAACAAGAAGAAATACGAAAGGAGATTATGTACATGTAATGTAACAAGCGCGTTATAGATTGATTTGAAGCCTTTTCCCTTCTGAAGATTCTTGTTGTTGAAATAAAAGAACAAATAGTATAATGTAATTCTTACACATATGAATCATTCTTCAAAAATTGATTATATAACACGATAAAAATGTCTTAAACATCGACGAAATAGCCACTATTGGTCAAGCATTTTATTCGAGGAGTATTAGGCAATAGTTTGCTGAAGCGATCACAATATAACATTGCTGGATATGCGCCAGCAGAACTTCCAATAAGAAGGGCCTAGTAGTACAATAAATTAAATTTCTGTTAGTATGTCTAAATCCAATATTTTTTTTTACTTATGTTGCTCGAACTCTCCAAAATGCATATTTTTAGAGTATCTGACACATGTTGGTCGATATTTTTGAAGAGTCTGAGCGACATAGTTATTTATATTTCGTGTAAAAAGTAAAGTAAGTTGACAGACGTACATTTTTGGCATCCTTTAATCCTTTTGATAACAAATCCTCCATCACTGCAGAAAAATCCTTGCACTTCTAAAGTATATAAATTGAAGCTTTTATATCCTCTAAATAATGAATAATAGTATGTTATTGTGGAATTCGTCATCAAGATAGACGTCCTTATGCGGTCAATGAATTCATACTAATACTAAGACTTGTCGCAAACTTATTCAGAAATTAAAGTAGTCTACCGAAAACTCTTGATACTTGTCTCGTCAATCATACTGATTGAATCTGAATATGTTTGGTAAAGAGAATAATCTCATTATAATACTATGTTGCTTTATAATAGCATACAGGATCAACTCTTTCAACATCTCCGGTGAATGCTCCTCCATCACAATATGCAACCATAATTTTGTTCCAGTTGAACAAATCTGCACGTTTTGCAATATTGAAAAGACTATTAGTTTTTGCAAATTACATTTACATATCTCGTAGTAACCCGTACAAATGTAAATTAAAATACTGTTAAATAGTGAGAATCGAACTTACACCTATTAAGTGAAGGACTTGATTACACTCATATAAGTGATTAATAACCTGGATTGGCAGTTTCATTGTTGCTAAAGTGACCTCTAAATTTCAATGGACCCATATGTTCTGAAGAACCTGTAAATATATGGTACCTGAGCCTAATTCAACCCCAAAAGCTAGCTCATGAGGGTGTGAGTTAGGCTTAACACCTAATTTCACATGGTATCAGAGCAGGGCTATCTCACCCAATGTTGGGGCCCCCAAAAATCAAAATTGCCCACGCAACAGATGCCAAGCACTGGACGTAAGGTGGGTGTTAAGGAATGACAAAAGTCCCACATTGGTGGTTAGTGAGATGGGTGAACTCCTTATAAGGCTTGGACAATTCTCCTCCCTTTGATCAAACTTTTGCGGTGTGAGTTAGGCCTAAAACCTAATTTTACATGGCACCCAAATGAAGTCCGTAAACAATTTTGGCACTCTCTCACATCTCTACATACACCATCCTCCTCCCTAAAAATAACAAAGTATTACAAAAAAAAAAAATGCACAAGTTCTAGGGTGTGACAAAAGTACTTATTTCTAGTGTTGGTGCAGAAAATATTATTAAAAAAAAATATTTGTATATAATTTAGATAAATTTCATTTCATTTTAACAACTTGAATTATGGAGTTAAAATAGATTGAGTTAATATATAGACGATCATTAATCCTCCCAAACTTACAGAGAGGTGAATCATCCAGCTTTGAGCACCTTCACCAAATCCTGTATCCATGTAGTATGCTAGTGGGGTTCCATCCAAGCAAACTGCGCATCTTAAATGAGGTTACAACACTAGAAAAGACTTTTGAAATGGTGCCGGCAGTGGAGCGATATTATTATCGTCTGTCTCGTGATATTATTTGACTCAGTATGAAGTTTTAAAAAATAACAATTTGAAATTTATGGTGTAAAACAAGTCATTAACATAAGATTTTGCGTGTACATCTAAGTGGGAATATAATTTACCTACTCCTTTAGACACAACGTTCTTAACGATTGTTTTCTCAATAAAGTATTCATAATTATGTGTCCTTTTGTTGATTAGGTGCACTTTCTGCTAATAAAACGGTAAGTGAACAAAGCAGTAACAAAACAAGTTTGAAGGATCTTGTTGTCACCATCGTCCCAGCTGAGAACATAAAACAAGTAGAAAAAATAATATTCACAGTAAATAATTCAAATATATTACAAGAGATAAATTATGACCATGAGAATTAGCAAAATTTTACCACTATTTTGAAAAATGTGACAAGATTTTTTCATGTATAATATTAGGGGTACAAAATCGAACCGAAAACCGAATCAAACCGCAAAAACCCAACTAGTGGTTTGGTTTGACTTGGTTTGGTATTGAAAAAAAAAAACCCAACTATATTTGGGTTGGTTTGGTTTTAACTAAAAAAAATAAACCCAAGACCAAACCAACCCGACATTATATAAGTAATTTTAAAATTTTATTTTATACATAAAAATATTTACTTTGATATAATTTTAAAATATTTCTTATACTATTTCATAGTTTTTATCTTTTAATATAT
>JAJOOF010063248.1:0-26160 GCA_029582545.1 Solanum lignicaule
GTGAAATAATGATAGGTGCAGTAACCAACTTCTCCTTCAACTCTCCAAATGCTCTAAGACAAGCATCATCAAAATAGAACCTACACTCCTTCTCGAGCAGTTTGCACAACGGATGTGCAATTTTCGAGAAATCTTTGATGAATCTCCTATAAAAACCTGCATGCCCAAGAAAACTTCTAACACCTTTTACTGAAATGGGTGGCGGAAGCTTTTCTATTACCTCAACTTTAGCTCTATCAACCTCAATACCTTTCTCTGAAATTCGATGACCCAACACTATACCTTCTTTAACCATGAAATGACACTTCTCCCAATTAAGCACCAAGTTGCAGTCTTCACACCTTTAAGCACCTCGGCCAAATGATCTAGACAACGATAAAAAGAATCACCTACAACTGAAAAATCATCCATGAACACTTCAATAGTGTCTTCCACCATATCAGAAAATATCGACATCATACACCGCTGGAAGGTTGCTGGAGCATTGCACAACCCAAATGGCATCCGTTTGAAAGCAAAAGTCCCATATGGGCAGGTGAATGTGGTCTTCTCTTGGTCTTCTGGAGCTATAGAAATTTGATTGTAGCCCGAATACCCATCAAGAAAACAATACCAACCCTTTCCTGCAAGTCTATCCAACATCTGGTCCATGAATGGCATAGGAAAGTGGTCTTTTTCTGTCCACGCATTCAACTTTTGGTAATCCATACAAACTCTCCATCCAGTAACGGGCCTCATTAGAACAAGCTCATTTCTTTCATTTGGAACCACAGTCATACCACCTTTTTAGGCACACACTGCACAGGACATACCCAACTACTATCTGCAATGGGATAAATAACTCCCGCATCCAGCCACTTGATGATCTCCTTTTTAACTACCTCTTGCATAGGTGGATTTAATCTTCTCTGGTGCTCGATACTGGGCTTATGATCTGGCATGAGTTGGATTTTGTGAGAGCAAATACCGGGAGAAATCTCAATAATATCCACAATAGTCCACCCAATAGCTCGCTTGAACCTTTTTAACACAGTCACCAAGCACTCTACTTGTCTCGCATTCAAATCTGCCGCAATGATGATTGGCAAAGTATTCTCTTTGCCAAGTATACATACCTCAAATGCGGTGGTAGAGCCTTAAGCTCCAATTTTGGTGCCTCCATAATAGATGGTCTTGCGGGTGGGGACTCGCGATTCTTCATGTCTAATTCATACTTCTTTGGTTTGGGCCGGTATTCACACCTATCAAGTGCGGCTACCAATTCATCATACTCTTCAATGCCATCACTATCGAAATTCATCATAACTGCTGCTAGTGCCTCAACACCTAGTCGCTCTTCAATTTGCACTTCTGTCCCACTTTCCACTCTGTAAGTTATAGTAAATACTGTTTGGAGCTCACTACTCTGCTTCATGGACCTACAAATATTGAAAGTTGCTTCTTCATTCTTCAGTCTGAACTTCATCTGTCCTTTTTTCATATCAACCAACTCACACCCTGTGGCAAGAAATGGTCTCCCAAGGATAATGGGAACCTCAAACTCAACCTCACAGTCAAGAATCACAAAATCTGCCATAAAAACTAACGACTCCACTTTCACTAGCACATCATGGTGTACACCAGTGGGCTTCTTCATAGATCGATCGGCCATTAGTAACCGCATTGCAGTGGGCTTTGGGTCCCCTAGACCCAACTTCTTGTAAATGGACTAGGGCATGAGGTTGATGCTAGCACCAAGATCACATAATGCCTTAGCAAAGTGTAACAACCCTATAGTACATGGGATCGTGAAAGCACCAGGGTCTTCCTTTTTCTGCACAAGAGATCTTGTAGCAATAGCGCTACAATGCTGCAATCTATCATCATCTTCCATCAAAGGAACATTGATAAAAAGTTGCTTCAACATAGTAATAAACCTGCAATATTTACCATCTTCAGTCTTCTTCACTAACCTTTGTGGAAAAGGTAGTGGAGGTCTAGGTATGGGGACCACTTTCTGAGATATCTCTGTTTCTTTCTCTGTCGCATTCTCAGATTCTTCTCTAACCTCTATCACATCATCTTCTTTTCTAATCTCAACTTCCACCACAGACGGCCTAGGTGGATCTATGGTTTGCTTACCCCCTCGAGTAGTAACTGCCATACAATGACCGTCATTCTCTGGATTCTGAATGGTGTTGCTAGGAAGAGTACCAGGTTGACGTGGGTTCACTGTAGTAGACAATTGGGTCATCTGTTGCTCTAGGTTCTTTATTGACACTGCATGGGCATCAACCTTTTGTCTAATACTAGACAAGTTGCTTCTCATCTTCTTCACATTCTCATCAGTTGCATCAAACCTTCTCATCATTTTCTACATCATATCTTCAATACGCTCCATATTGCCTCCAGTTTCCCTAGCACCAGATTCCCGATTTTGAGGGGGAACATAAGGTCCAACATGATCGTTTCTGTTGCCATAGTTGTTCCTGCTGTAGTTGTTGTCGCGATTGAAGTTCCCATCCCGGACATAGTGACCCTCTCGGTTGTAATTTCCATAGTTCCGACCTTGGTTTCCTTGACCTTGGCGCCAATTTTCCGTGTTGGATCCTTGGGCATTTGGTCAGAAACCCCCCGTCTGATCATTCACAGCATAAGCATCCTCTTCATAGTAATACTCTTCAACTGGTGGTGGAGTTCTAGTTAAGTAGTTCACAGCATTTACCTTTTCTGCTCCTCCGCTCACATGCTTCAATACCAACCCCAACTCGGTCCTCATCTGAGCTATCTCCTCACGAATATCATCTGCAAAATTGTTATTTGTATTCTGAATGGCAAATGTGTTTCTCCCAGTATCTGACCTCCTAGTGCTCCATGCTTTATTGTTGCGAGAGATCCTCTCCAGGTTTTCAGCAATCTGTGCATATGTACAATTACCATATGAACCTCCGGCAATAGTGTCAAGTACTGCTTTATTGTTATCATCCTGTCCTAGATAGAAATATTCCTTCAGCGACTCATCATCAATACGGTGATTTGGGACACCTCTTACGAAGGCAGTGAATCTGTCCCACGAGCTACTCACAGACTCTCCAGGTAATGCCACAAAATTTTTGACCCTATCTTTGTGATTGAGCTTCTTGGACACTGGATAGTACTTTGCTTGGAACACCTCTGCCAGTTGGTCCCATGTAAATATTGAGTTATACGGAAGCTCAGTGAACCATACTGCAGCATCGCCTGTCAGTGACAGAGGGAACACTCGTAATCCAATGACATCCATATCCAAGTCTGGTCTACCTACACAACTTTTGCAAACCACCCTTAGCTTGGCTAAGTGAGCATGTGGATCCTCCGATGGCGATCCTGAGAATAAGCCTCTTGCTGTAAGCATCTGCATCAAGCTACTAGTCACCACAAATGTGTGCCCTGGAGGTAGAAGAGGTAGGACAATATGTCCATCAGAGTCTGCTATATTGATGTTGCCTCGATAGTTATCATGTTGTCGTGGGCCTGGTGGAGAATGCACCCTCACTGCATCCCCCAATTGATTTTCAGCTAGACCCCGATTTTCCTCACCAACTACTCTTGGCTGATGTAACTCAACCGCATCACCAAGATTTACTCCGATAGGATTAACTGGAAGTCCTTGATTGTTCATTCTTTGCAAAGTTCTGTTCAACTCTGGATCGTACGAAGTAAGTGGTTCGCCCTAGCTCCGTGTACTTGGCATACACTACAGTCATAATCTGAGAGAGACAAAATCGAAAAAGAAAAAGTAAAATTAGGAAATATTTGACTAACGTTCAATAATATAGTTAAAATAAATCCAAAAGTCAATTTCCCCGGCAGCGGCACCAAAATTTGATACGCTCAAATTACACCTCCCTAAAGAAGTATAAGTGGTTGTTATCAAGTAAAGAACCCAACTTGTAGGTTGGGGTCGATCCAACGAGGAAAATGGTTTAGACTTTACTTTAACCAACAATTATATTCAATTAGTCAAATTACTTCCAGAAACAGGTAATTAAAGGGGGGATTTTGTGAAACAAATTGTAAGAATTTGGTAAGTAATCAGTAAACAGAAATCAATTTTGGTTGTTATCAAGATGAGAAAATTAACTAGGGTATAGTGTTCCCCACAAGCTCATAACACAGTAATCCTAGTAATAACAATCCTTTCCTAGTATATCACATGCAAAGTGGTAAGTTATGTATCTCTAAATCCTTGGTCCGACATCTAGAGAATTTCACCCCGCACCTTGGTCCGGCTACGTGTGTATAATTTATTAACCCTTACATATACCTCATATTAACCATCATAATCGATGTTTGGCTTAGTTATTACTTCGCACCAATCGACACTAGACTATTAGATAGTATCTCACTAAATCTATGTTGATAATTCTTTTCTTGTTAATTACCTCCTTGGTCCGGCAAGTAGTAACAAGGCGAGTTCTAACGTTGGCCACCGTTAAAAAGACTTCTAAACGAAAGAGTTATCAATGCATGCAAAATACTAGTCAAGAATTGCTTACTTACTATTCATACTTTCTTAATGCTCATGGTTCCCACAAACCTAGGTATGGATTTAGTTACCCATATTAGCAAGAACACAATTCATAGTTTTAGATGAAGAACTCATGAACTTACTTAAAGAGAATAATAAACCCAGAAATTCAACTTGAATTGCAAAGCCAAAATCTTCAAAACGAACTTAGGAAATCAATAATTGCTAGGGTTGCAAATTAATCTCCCAAAGTCACCAAGTAAAACTAGAATAATAATGTCTAACCCCTAAAAACGAGGTTTACATGCCCTATTTATAGAAAACAAATCCTAAGTTAAAAGGGAAACAAATTAAGAAAAGTTTGTTCAGGCACGCGTCTTCATTCCATGAGACTGACTTACGGACCATCAATGGATCTACAATCCGTAAGTCCCTTCCGTCAGCCAGGACTTGGAAAATATTTCAGCTTCCAAAAATCAGCTTCTCTGAAGCAAACGACGGACTTGCAGTACGGACCGTAGATTGATCTACGATCCGTCAATCCCCTCCATAGCTCCACACTTAGAATTTTCATAAATCAGGTATTGGAACCCTCGCGGTATCAATCTACGGATCGACAATACGGTCCGTAGATTGATCTACGGACCGTCAATGGACACAGTGGTTCCACACTTGGTCAGATTTCCTTGATTTGTCTTCTATACCTTGCCTGCTGATCTACGGACCGTCAATGGACCTACGGTCCGTAGATCACCTCCGTGACTGCCTTTTTCTGCATTTCTTTCAGCTGTCTCTATACTTCCGCGCCTGAACATCTTTTCTGCAAAATATTATAAAAACACATAAAAACCAATACAAGAAGGCCCTAGACACACACAACTTGTAAGTGAAATGTATTAGAAATACCATAAACGCACAATATATCAAAAACATCTCAAATTTTCAAACATAATGAACTTAGACATGTTTGAGTAAGTATTTCATAGTGTTCAAAAGCAAAGAAGATGGATTAAGATGTGCTTAAGGATAATGAAAAATGTGATTAGAATGCTTTGAAATCTAGGTATGCATGATGTTGGTATAAAGTAAAGCTTTGAGAGTATGGCTTGTAGTCATGAGTGTTGATTTTTAGGGCTTTGAGAGTAAAGCTAATATGTTGAATTAAGAATGTTTAAATGCATAAAGACATAAAAGCACTTGAAACATGGATTGGTTGCCAAGGACATCCCTCCATGAGTCATGAATTAAGTAAGAACTTAATAAGCTATCTTGTGGGATTTATGCCTAGCACCGAGTGGATATTGAATTGAGATGGAAGCTTTTACCTAGTTGAGTCTGGCTTCCAAGATGGGAACTCTCACAAGTAGAGTCTGAGTTTCCCAAAGTATATCTCATGAGATGGAATCCCTAACATGTGGAGTCTGGGTTTCCTAGTAGAATCTACATATCCCATAACTAAGTGCCTCGTAGGAAAGGTAGCTAGTAGGTCCAACTAAGCTAACAAATCGGTTCTACCCTAGGCAAATAGACCAACCCTTATCGGTATGGGTAACATTAGAGGGGATCATCTGAAAGATGATGTGGTCCCATGTCGGTTAAGGCTATATTCCCAACTAGTACAAGATTATTAATGAACTAAGATATACTTGAAAGAGTATCTCCAAGTGTTCAAATACCTAATGAACAAAGACATGCTTGAGAAAGCATCTCAAATGTTCAAACATAATGAACTTAGACATGCTTGAGTAAGTATTTCATAGTGTTCAAAAGCAAAGAAGATAGATTAAGATGTGCTTAAGGAAGTATCTCCTAGGGTTCCAATTTCTTAAAAATGGGGACTAGTCTCCAATCAAGAAGTATGAGTATGATTACCTAAAAGTGGTACTTAGTGTGGATAGGATTATGAGGCTTATTCATGCATCACACAAGTATAACTTAAGGTTACCTAAGGAAGTGTTCTCTTATATGATGTATGTTTAGATAGGATTGTGCTATAGTTGCCTCCCTTGTTATGTTATGATTGACTAAAGGTGAGAGACTCCCTTGGTTATGTGAATTAAGCTAAGGATGAGACCATAAGATGGTAAATATGATTATGATGGCCAAAGAAGGTACTTAGCATGAATGGGATTATGGGGTCTTATCTATGCATTACACAAGTATTATTTGAGTTACTTGAGAAGTAGTTTTCTTATGATATGAAGGAGTAAGGGTTGAATAATGCTTATGGACTAAGGGTTGAATAATGCTTATATGATGCTTATGTTGGAGAAAATATATCTTATGCTTATGGATTATGTCTTGTGTTGACTAATCCTTATGATGTTATGCTCTTATGACGTTATGCTAGCTATCATATTTAGTACTTTTGTACCAATGCATACTCTTGCCTACATTCTCATCAAATGTAGGGTCCGGTGATTTTGAGTAACATTCTTGAAGATAGGTTTCTAGAAGTGCAAGGAGTTGAAGACTTGGTGAGTCCTCATAGCATGGAGGATAAAGGCACCATTTCCTTTATGTATTTATTTTATCTTTTGAGACTATTGTTTGGGTTATGTCCCAAGAGTTATTAGAAGTTGTGTTAGATGGTTTGAGACAAGTGTAATAAGACTTCCGCTTTGCTTTTATAAAGACTTTGATTGTATGTAAAATGTTTTAAAATTTCTGCACTTTTCTATTATCTTATGTTATGATATGCTAAGGGCTTGTATGAGACCCCTTCAGGGTCAAGTACGCTATGTTACATTTAGGATATTTTATAGCTTTCAGTCATTTCTTAATTTCAGACTTTGTACGTGACGCCAGGGTTATATCCCGGTCACTTTTGATGTATTTAATGTCAAATAAGACTTAGTAGACTTCCTTTTAACTTTGACGAAACTATTACTCTTTGAATATTCCTTGTTAATTTCTTTTGAAGTTCTTATATCGTGTCTATGCATGTTAAGTGGCTTGTGTAGGGCCTCTCGGGGTCCTATACGTCATGTTACACCTAGGGGCACCTTGGGTCGAAGAGCATACGCTAGAAGGAATGCAAGAGAGAATGTGGATCGAGAAGCTCCTTCTCAAGTTCCTCCAGCTCCAGTCGATCATTTGGCCGAGAAAGTGACTAATGCGGAGTTTAGTGTTGTTTTTAAAGTATTGGCTCAAGCCATGACGGCCCAAGTCAATAGGGAGGTTATGGCCCCCGTGAACCCGAATATGGGTACGACTACATCTAGAGCGAGGGAGTTCACTAGAATGAATCCCCCGAAGTTTCATGGTTCTAAGGTTGAGGAAGATCCTCCAGAGTTCATTGATAAGGTTTACAATGTGTTGATGATCATGGGAGTGATGCCGGTGGAAAAAGCGAAATTAGCCGCTTATCAACTTAAGGGTGTTGCTCAAATATGGTTCAACCAATGGAAAGAAGGGAGAGCGGAAGATGCGGGTCCTCTTGATTAGGAAAAGTTTAAGGTGGCTTTCCTTGATAGATTCTTTCCCCTTAAGATGAGGGAGGAAAAGGTGCTCGAATCTATTAACCTTCATCAAGGAAATATGAGTGTGAAGGAATATGCTCTGAAGTTCACACAATTGTCTCAATATGCTCCCACAATGGTTGCTGATCTTAGGACAAAAATGAGTAAGTTCATTTTTGGTGTGTCCGAAATGGTGTTTAAGGAATGTCGTACCGCTATGCTTGTTAACGATATGGATATTTCCCGTCTCATGGTTCAAGCTTAACAGATTTAAGAGAAAAATCTTAAAGAAAAGTCTAGGGAGGCAAAGAGGGATAAAACTGGTGAGGGTAATTTCTCACACTCAAGGTCCAATGGACATGGTCGTTCTATGTTGAGACAAAGTTTCTCCAGTCAAGGTTCCTCCAATGCTCCTTCTAAGTTCAACAAAGAAAGGGTGTCTAACCCCAAGCCTCAAGGAGGGGATGGTAGTGGATTTTCATTGCCTCCTTGTGCGAAGTGTGGAAAGAAGCATGAAGGTAGGTGTCTAGCGGGTTCCAATGCTTGCTTTGGTTGTGGTAAGATGGACCACAAGATAAGGGATTATCCCTCAGATTCTAAGAGTGATGGAGAAAATCGTCAAAAGGCTCAACCAAATCCTCCATCCGGTTCTAGTGGGAGTCAGAAGCAAAACAGATTATATGTACTTCAGACTCGTCATGAGCAAGAGGGTTCTCCCGATTTGGTTACCGGTATGTTGAAAGTCTTTCACCTTGATGTTTATGCTTTGCTTGACCCTGGTGCTACCTTGTCTTCTGTGACGCCATATGTGGCCATGAGATTTGATGTTCTTCTGGATGTTTTGTTAGATCCGTTTTTTGTCTCTACTCATGTTGGTGATTCTATTGTGGCTAAGAAGGTCTATAGAAAATACCCCTTCTCCTTGTCTCATAGAGTTACTCATATTGACCTTGTAGAGTTTGATATGCTAGATTTAGATGTTATTCTTGGTATGTATTGGATGCATTCATGCTATGCTTCTATTGATTGTGAAACCAGTGTAGTCAAGTTTCAGTTTCCAAATTAGCCCATCCTAGAGTGGAAAAAGGGAAATTATATGCCTAAGGGTCAGTTTGTCTCTTGTCTTAAAGCTAGAAAGATGATTTCTAAGGGTTGCATTTATAATATAGTTAGGGTGAGGGATATGGATTCTGAAATCCTTACTCTTGATTCGGTCCCTGTTGTGAAAGAGTTTCCGGACGTATTTCCAGATAATTTGCCCGATATTCCTCTCGAAAGAGAAATAGACTTCGGTATTGACTTTCTCACAGATACGCAACCTATGTCTATTCCTCGTTACCGAATGGCTTCGAAAAAACTAAAAGAGTTAAAAAAGCAATTGAAAGATTTTTTTGATAAGGGTTTCATCCGACCAAGTATCTCTCCATTGGGTGTTCCAGGTTTGTTTGTTCGAAAGAAAGATGGTTCACTCCGAATGTGTATCGACTACCGGCAATTGAACAAAGTTACCATTAAGAATAAGTATCATCTTCCAAGGATAGATGATTTGTTTGACCAACTTCATGGATCAAGTTACTTCTCTAAGATTGACCTTTGGTCGGGTTATGACCAATTGAGGGTGAATGAGGATGACATTCCAAAGATGACTTTTAGAACTTGGCGTGGTCATTATGAGTTTTTGGTAATGTTGTCTGGTTTAACTAATGCTCCGGCGGCATTTATGGATTTGATGAATAGGGTGTTTAGACAATACCTTGACATGTTTGTGATTGTGTTCATTGATGATATACTAATTTATTCAAGGAATGAGGATGAGCATATTGATCATTTGAGGATTGTGTTGCAAGTCCTTAAGGACCAATAACTCTTTGCAAAGTTTAGCAAATGTGAGTTTTGGTTAAGGTCCATAGCTTTTCTTGGTCATATTGTTTCAAGTAAGGGCATTTAGGTAGATCTTAAAAAGACAGATGCAGTCAAGACTTGGCCTAGACCTCTATCCCCTTCGGATATTAGAAGTTTCTTGGGTTTAGCCGGTTACTATAGAAGGTTTCTTGAAGGATTTTCTTCAATTGCCTCTCCATTGACGGCATTGACCCAAAAGAAGGCTAAGTTTGTGTGGTCCAAAGCTTGTGAACAGAGTTTTCAAGAATTGAAAGATAGACTTACTTCTGCTCCGGTGTTAACTTTACCGGAAGGGATTGATGGCTTTGTGGTTTATTATGATGCCTTAAGGATTGGGCTAAGATGTGTGCTTATGCAAAATAGGAAAGTCATTGCCTATTCTTCAAGGCAACTTAAGGTTCATGAGAAGAACTATCCTACTCATGACCTTGAACTAGTGGCAGTGGTGTTTGCTCTTAAGATTTGGAGGCATTATTTGTACAGCGTTCATGTCGATGTCTTTACCGACCACAAGAGTTTGCAATATGTGTTTAATCAGAAGGACTTGAACCTTCACCAAAGGATGTGGCTTGAGTTACTAAAGGATTATGATATGAGTGTTCTCTATCACCCCGATAAGGTAAATGTGGTGGCGGATACTCTTAGTCGGTTATATATAGGTAGTGTTTCTCATATTGAGGATGATAGAAAGGAGCTGGTTAGAAATGTTCATAGATTGGCTTGATTGGGTGTTTAATTAATGGACTCTACCAAAGGTGGTTTTATGGTTCACAATTGTTCAGAATCATCTTTTGTGGAGGATGTGAAAGCCAAGCAAGATCTTGATCCGTCTTTGGTTGAATTAAAGGAAGAAGTGCTTAAAAAGTCCATCGAGGCTTTCTCCCAAGGGGGAGATGGTGTGCTTCGATATCAAGGTAGGTTGTGTGTTCCTAATGTTGGTGACTAGAAGGCACAAATCTTATCAGAAGCTCATAGTTTACAATATTCCATTCACCCGAGAGCCACCAAGATGTACCATGACTTGCAGGAGATCTACTGGTGGAATGGGATGAAGAAAAATATTGAGGAATTTGTGGCTAAGTGTCCAAATTGGTAACAAGTGAAAGTTAAGCATAAAAAACTGGGAGGTTTATCCCAAGACATTATCATTCCTACTTGGAAATGGGAATATTTAAACATGGACTTCATTATTGGTTTGCCCCGCACCCTACAGAAACATTATTTAATTTGGGTTATTGTAGATCGAATGATGAAATCGGCTCATTTTATCCCTGTCAAGGTTTCTTATTCAGCGGAGGACTACACAAAGTTGTACTTAAGGGAAATGGTTAGGTTGCATGGAGTTCCCCTATCCATTATCTCCGATCGGGGTTCCCAATTCACTTCCCAATTTTTGAAATTGTTTCAAAAGGGTCTTGGTACTCGTGTTAAGTTTAGTAAAACCTTTCATACATAAATCGATGGGCAAGCGCAGCATGCTATCCAGACTTTGGAAGATATGTTGAGAGAATGTGTAATTAAGTTCAAGGGTAATTGGGATGATCACTTGCCTTTGATTGAGTTTGCATTTAACAATAGTTATCACTCAACTATTGGTATGGCTCCATTTGAGGCTCTATATGGTAGGAGGTCTAGGTCTCCTATAGGTTGGTTTGAATTGGGCGAGGTTGCTTTGATAGGACCCGAATTAGTACATGAGGCTATGGAGAAAGTTCAACTTATGAGAAAGGTTGAAAATGGCTCAAAGACGGCAAAAGTCCTATGCCAATGTTAGAACAATAGATCTTGAGTTTGATGTCCATGATTGGGTCTACTTGAAAATCTCACCCATGAAAGGGGTGATGAGGTTTGGGAAGAAAGGGAAGCTTAGTCCCCGTTATATGGGCCCATATCAGATTTTGAGGCATGTTGGTAGGGTTGCTTATGAACTTGATTTGCCTAATTACTTGGCATCGGTGCATCCAGTTTTCCATGTCTCCTTGTTAAAGATTGGAGACCCGACATTTGTAGTTCCCTTAGAAGTCTTAAGAGTTGAGGATAATATTACTTATGAGGAAGTCCCGATTGAGATTTTAGACCGGCAAGTTAAGAAGTTGAGAAACAAAGAAGTTGCTTCCGTGAAAGTCCTTTGGAGGAATCAGTTAGTTAAGGGTGCTACATGGGAGGCCGAGGCCGATATGATGTCCCGTTATCCTTATCTTTTTCCTTCTACCCCTACTCTAGCTTGAGGTATTGAATTCCTCATGGTTTACTCTTTTGTGTCATAGGTCTTAGATATTCCCATGGTTTCCTCATTTATGCATGTTCATGAAAAGCTTAAATTTTGAAGAAATGAGTTTACTTGATTGATTTCTACATGTCTATGTGCATTTGAGTATGAGTTGTATATAGACCTCATGATTTGATGTTTTGAACATGCTTTAGCTTGGAGTTGATGTTTCCTCCTCGGATATGCGCATTTATGTGAGTGCATTAATGTTGGGTTGTTAGGCTTGAGTTTCTACCCTCTTTCGTTGTCTTGAATCTCATTCGAGGATGAATGATCCCAAGGGGGAAGATAATGTAACACCTCAGATTGAGATAAGGGAAAATATCCATTTCAAAGTTGATTCGATGAAATAAGTCAAAAAACACCGAACGACTCGGCAATCCGCCAAGTAGCACTGCTCACTGTTTTTGCTTGATTTCTGCATCTAGTGGTCCTGGAACTTTAGGTGAACTAGGTCAAGCTCTCTGTTCCATTCGGCGAGTCTCTGAAATGCATTCTAGTTGCTGAGTTGGCTTAGTCCGTGAGCCAACTCACTTGAACTTTTGGCGAGCTAAAGGCTTACTTGGCGAGTCACCGAGTGGCTTTAGGCGAGCTCCAGCTTTTTCTTTTTTTCAGTTTTATGTCAGGGTCTTTTGGGTCTTTTCAGTTTAATTAATTTCAATATCATGTCGTTTTTCCCTTCACCTAAAGACCTATATAAGTGTTTTTACCCCCAAATTTCCCCAATTTAAAAAGTCTTTCTTTCAAATTCTTAAAAGAAGAACAAGTCTTCCTCTCAAATATTTATCTCTCTATACGTTAAAGAAGAAGGGTTCAACCTAGGGTTTCAAGTCAAGTCTCATAATCTTCCATTGAAGGCAAGCTCTTGACATTGTGGTATGATGGTTTTCATCCATGGAGCCCTTTTCCTCCATGGAGTCCCCAAATTATCCAATTTACAAAGTTAGAAATCCCCAATTGAGTTAGGGTTTTTCCTCTATGTTATGGGTTATCTTGATTATTGATTTAATTGATTGAATTGTGATCTCTCATGCATGAATTGAGTTAATTCCACTATTTTGTGAAGAATCTCCTTGAATCTATGCCTAACCCATGATTTCCAATTTATGATGATATAGTGTGGGTTGTGGATTTATTAAAGATGATTTTATGAAATTATGCATGTTCTCATGAAATTGATGTTAATGTTTTGATTTCACGTATCAGGACACTACTTCCAGTTCAAGTGCCAACGATCGTGAGTAGTAATATAACCCAACTAGTAAGTTGGGGTCCAGTCCCAAGGGAGCGGTTTGTAATTGAGAATTAATAGAAAAGCATAAATGTGTTCAAGTCAATTATAGCTATAAACATTTACGAAGAAAAACATGATAAATTAAAGGATGAAACAAGTGTCAAGTATCAAAAGGGGGTTTTGTGATCAATTATCAACTAAAACGACAATTAAAAATGAAAAAACAAATATGGAGACGGGATTCTTGGGATGTGATAGGATTATGGGCTAAGGTAAACAACCGGGTAATTGCTATTGATAGTAAATCGTTGTAAATTGGTAACTAAGATAGATTATAGTGGGGGTAAACTTTCTCTCAAATAATTTACCCCGAATCAAATCGGTTTCTCTTGAACACCAATAAGCGGTAATGAAGCACATCCTTCGCCTTAGTCCATTCACTCTCTTGAGCTGAATGTGTGGGAGAGGGTTTAGGATTCACTCTCTCAAGCTGAACCCACGACAACCCAATAACCATAGACCATTGATTCAGTAGTTTTGGTTTTAAAACCTCTCTGTCGAGCAAGCCAAAAACACGAAGTTAAAATTATATTTGCAACTACAACCCTATTAATTTCAAACACAACCACTAAACGAAATCACCTTTAAACAGCAAATGAACTATCAAGTAGCAACACCCAGCAGTAAATTCAACCCATATTCACATAATCACACCCCAAGAATTGGGGTTTTAGCTAGACGTAGTAAAGATATAGAAATCGATACCAAAAAGTGTTTCCATCAAGTGGGTACGATTGATATGGTCTTTACACACGTCTAAGATGAAGAATCTTCAATACCCACTTTCAATTTCTTCAAAATGGAGATTTTCAAAATCTCTAAAGCTAAGGAAAAAATGTCTCCAAAAACTAAGTTCTAAAACTGAGTAATTCTAAAATTTCATAAACTGGTTGCTTCCTAAACTAAAAATTCAAACAAGTATTTATAGTTGTCAGAAAGTGTGCTGCGAAGATCCACTCGGTGCAGTTAGTCGGGATCGCCGATCCACTCGGGGATCCGCCCTTTGCTCTGGTTCATCGACTTTCTGCATTAGCCTTCAGCAAATTCAAGTTTTGTAACTTTGGTGATATAGCACTGCATCGCGGAACTGTTCGGTGACTCGCCGACTGCTCCCTTCTATCGCCGACTTGATTTGCTCTAAATGATTTTCTCCTTTAGAGCTTGGCACACTGGAACATTAGGCGAGACCAAGCCCATTCGGCAACTTGACCAATGGTTTAGCGATCCTCAGGCCTTCTTTTCTTCGTTCTTTCAGCTGCCTTGTTCCTTTTTGCTCAATAGTGTCCATGCTTTGTCCCTAAGTTCAAATACCTAAAATTCAAGGATTTATATCAGTTATTGAGACAAAATATGCATTCGAGTACACTAAATCTATAAAAATTAAGCCCTAAATGAGTCCAAATTGTGGACTCATCATGTTTTAAGAATGCTTTAAGAGTGAAGTATCAATGATGTTGTTGTTGTTGTTGTGTTATTGAAAGGATTTCTCATATATACATGAAAGCATGATTGTAAAAGGTTTTCTCACATAATAAAGGTTCTTAAGGTTTAAAGATTTTCTCACCTAAAATGAACCAATGATTAAGGAGCTATTCTAATGTTGAGGTAAGAGGTGATTACTCATGCTCTCTATTGAAAGACAAGAGGCGATTACCCATGTCACATGATGTAAGGGCAATAGACGATTACCCATGTTCCTTTAAAGGATAAGATGAATATAATTAAGAACTATTCCAAGGAAGTTAAGCTTAGTACCGAGCGGACAAGTGACGATTACCCGTGTCCCATAAACTATGTGCCAACATAGTATTTGTCTAGATAGACATTAGCTAGTTGATCCACATAAGCTAGAAGTTCATGGTCCTTATCTTGGCAAGTAGGACAACCATTTTCGGTGTGGGAGACATCAAATTCCATGTTAATAGCTCACATGGTCTTACATATCGATTAAGGCTACCTCCCACAAGCAAGCTATGACGAATTAAGGTTATTTCAAGAAGTATCTTGCATGTGTTTTAAAATGATGCCTACTTGCATTGATCATGTTTTATGACGTATGTTTTATAACCTCATTTTAACTCGTGTTTTAGCTTGGTCATTGCATATCATGAAAATATTCGATTTAGCATGATTCTTATGTTTTTATGCATGGCTATCATACTTGGTACATGTTTGTACTAACGCATACTCTTGCCTACATTTCCTCAAATGTAGGGTCTAACATTCAGGTTCCTAGTTTTGTGGCTAGAGGTTGTTGGAGAGATTCCGAGTGGTGGTGAGTCCTCATACTTCGAGGACCGGTATTTTATAGATTTAAGTCATTTTTTACTTTCAAACTTTATACGTGATGCCAGGGTTACGTCCCGGTCACTCTTGATATATTAGATGGCAAATGAGACTTAGTAGACTTACACTTTACTTTGACGAAACTATTAGACTTTGAAATGTTCCTTGTTAATTTCTTTTGATGTTCTTCTATCTTGTCTATGCATGCTAAGTGGCTTGTGTAGGGCCTCTCGAGGTCCTATACGTCATGTTACTCCTAGGGGGTAGCTTGGGTCGCTACAGAATTAAAGTATTAAATTGGTTCTAAATGCAAGTAGATATTGAGGTTTGATAAAAGTGACATGATTTGTGATGGATGGTTACGATCATAGTAAAATCACGCTATCTTGAACTCGCATAATATTTAGCTAATTTTGATTATGCCTTTATTGTTGTGTTGTTATATTTATATTAACTTCTTTGTTTAACATAAATTTAAAATGCAAGTGAAGTTTTTGTTTTATTTTGTTTTGGCAAAATAAGTATGCATTGAAATTACAAACTTTTATGTTTAAGATAACCTTTTGAAAGAAAAATTAAAGCTATTTAGTTTGTGGAAACAATAAGTTTGAATGTTTTTTAAAATACTATAAATAAATTACAATATATATATATAGTAAATCCTAACTTTGAATTAAGAATTGAACATGTAGAATTAGGTTATTTGGGGACCCAATGGAGGAAAGGACTCCATACTATGTGCTATAACACATACGCAAGAAGGAAGAATGCGTTAATGGGTGGGTACGCTAAGGAAGGGGAGTCGTTTGCATGTTTTATGTGTTTGGAACCGGGTTGTTTAAAGCTACCCTTTCTTGAAGAAAGAGAACCTGGGCCCAGGTCTTGGTGTATTTTGACATGATTCTCAATACACTATAGGTGAATATTAACATACCTTGGTGATCAAGGCCCAAAAGCTATGGTGAATTGGAGACCTTGAAGTGAAACCCTAACTTCTTTCTTCCTTTGCTTGAGGGAGAAATTTGGGGGAAGAACTTGGAGGGAATATGGGATTTAGGAGAATTATTTTAGAATGGGTAGTTTTAGGACTTAAAGTACTTATATAGGTCTTAGAATATGGGTCAAAACGACATAACTTAGGTATTAGAACTTTAGGGAAAAAACCCAAAAATCCCTTTAAAATAATTGTGGGCTGGTCTAAGGGTGTGACCTACGGACCATAGAACTTTCTACGGTCCATACTGGCCAACCGTAAACCAAGTACTGTAGCCGTGAATTCAAGCCAAATTCTGGACGAGATTGGTCTATGGTCCGTAGACCCCAACCGTAGAACTCAACATTGACCCTGAATTTTCACTAAGTCTAGGACCTTTCTACAAGACCTATCTATGACCCGTAAAATGTCTGATAGACCGTCTTGGTCAATCATAGACTGAGATACTGAAACTTGAATTTCTAAAAAATTCAACCCACTTTCTACGAATGACTTCTACAGTCCGTAGAAGCTTCTACGATTCGTAGACTGGACCTGTAGAACACAAACAGTAGCCAAAAAAAATTCTTTTCCTTTACCAAAATTTGAGGTGTTATAGTTGATGGTTGCCGGTAATTGAAGAAGTTGAACAATACTGTGATAATTTTTTTTGTTGGATTTTGTCAAGAGAGAGTAAAAATGCATATTAAAATAGCCTGAAATAGTGTTTTGATGCTAAAATTTTATGGTCAAAAAGCATACGAGATTCAAGAACAACAAATGGATGTAGGGAATCTTTGAATTGCATTCTTAAGACAATCACACAAATAGTGAAAAATAGAGCATGATAACAACAAATGAAAAGCTTGCTTAATATTAAGCATCAAATAGGCATGTCAAGGGGACCGGGATAGTCCGTACCGGATCATGTCCGGACCGCCGATCCCGACGAGCTTCATGGGATGGAGGGATTGGGGGCGTGGGATGGGATGGGATGAGTCTCAATTTTGTCCCGATCGACTCGACCCCGTTTCGTTCGGTCCGTCCCGGCTGAATCGATTGAGTCTAATGGGACATATTTTTATTTTTATTTTTATTTTTAAAATAATAATTAGCCGTTAGGGAAACAGCTAGTCCCCCCCCCCCCCCCAAATGGCTATTACACCCCATTTCACCCCTCAAACACCCTCCTATCCTTTCATCTTTTATTTTAACCCCAAAGTTTTACAAAATATATTTTAGTCCACTTTTTACATTATAAATATCCCTTTATCCCTCACTATTTCTCACAAATTATCTACTCTCTCATCAATATTTTATATTCTCTAATTCTTGAATCTTAATTCTTGATTCTACTAATCTCAAATTCTCAATTCTCAATTAATATCATAATATTTATATTTCAATTCATTTCAATTAATAACCTAATATTTATAATTCAATTTATTTATATTATATATTATTCCTATCAAGTATTCAAGTTACAAGTTACAACTTACAACTTACAATAATATTGTTGGAGCAAGCTTCAAGTGTCAAGTATTGATTATAAGGATATGTTATTTACGCAGATGTTTGGTACATTCATTCCATCTCTTAATTTATTAAATTTTCCTCAATTAGTTTTTGTATTATTATTATTTTTATATTGCATTTATAATTTTATTAATTTATGAGTTATAGTAAAAAAAAAATAGATTGGCAAGGAAAAAATAAAAAACACTATTTCTAGTGTGTTTAGTTTTACTAAAAAAAATAGTAAAGAAAAAAATAAAAGCAAATGTGGTGGTTCTTCTTCTAAATCAATGCATACAGTTAGATTTAGCACAAATAATTCTACTTATGTTGATCATACTACTTTCACTCTTCATTTTAATATAGATGCAAATACTCAAATTGATCCTGAAATTTTAGAACGACGTTATGGTAATATTAATTTTGATGAAGATGTAGAATTTGATTTGGAAGAGGATGAATTGGAGGATACACCTATACCTACCAGTCTGGCAATCGAAGCTCCAACTGAAGAAGCTAGTCAGCTCCCCCTCCCCCTCTTGTACCTTCTACAAGGTAAAAGGTGAAGTATCAACGTCCTAAAACTTCTGGCAATTTATGAATTTAGAGCCTGTAAAATCTATTGCTAGTTGTAATAAGTGTGAACAACCATTTGTACATAAATTAGGTGGAGGTAATGGTGGGACGGGGGGTTTAAATATACATTTCCTATCTTGTAGACCGATCAAATATAAGGCGGCTAAAACTTTAGCTGATAAAAAAAAGAGGCAAAAATATTGATGTTGATGTTGATGAATCGGTATAGGGTTCTAACATGGTTCAAGGAACATTGGATAATTCTAACCAAGGTGGTTCAATTACACAATGTAAATAAAATAAAGAAAGAGATCGCGAAAACTTAGCTAAGATGGTTGTTGTTTGTGATTTCCCTCCTAGTTTTTCTTCACGTCCGGATTTTATTGAATATATTCGACAAACTTATAATCCTTCTTTTAAAGGTATTGTAAGAAATACTGTTAAAATGATGTTTTTTTTATTTTTAAGGTAAACATTGTCAATATCTTCGCTGGTTGTTTAGCATATTAGATTGTAAAGTGTCTATAATTTTTGACATGGATCGTAGTATTAATGGACATGATTATTAACTGTTACAGCATATTGATGACTTGATCATAATTGGAATTTTCAAAAAAAAGAATCTTAAGTTATAAATAATGTGTACAGAAATAAACTGATGCTTATATAACTTCAATTGTTTTAAGTGTTTTAGATTTGTATATGCTTAGCAATAAAGTGATGAGTGTCACATTAGATAATGCCTCTAATAATACCAATGTTATTAGTATGTTAAAGACTAAATCATGTCCAGGTGGTACTAACTATTTCCAATATGAAGTTGGTCCAAAGAAATTTTTATTACAATTTTGCTAAGTTGAGGTATCCTAAATTTGTTATGTAACAAAGTTTCGCCACTAGAAAATAAAATATTGGCAAGGATAAATGCAACAGATTCTGACAAAGTTCTTAGCCCAAAAAAACCTTAAGCTTTTATTTGAGAAGAAAAGATAAATCATTGAATGTACTTATGTTGTGGTGGTTGGGGTCATATGACTTGCACGTGGGATGAGTTCCGTTAGATTTCTAAAAAGAATTTCACGGATGAAACTTCCTAAGATTTAAAGACATTAAGGATGAATTTTGTTCACTATGCTAGTTGAAGGATGTACTTTAAGTTCTAGCTATAGTTAAAGAATGTTTTCAGCCCAAAACTCAGAACATTTTTTTAATCGGTCCATAAAATATTTTTTTGTCCTGTTTTACTTGTCAAATTTTAACTTGACACACCTATTAAGAATACAGTAATTGGTATAGTGAGTTTATCATTTTATCACTATTATTGATAGGGTTCCAAATATAATTACTCACTACATTTTTCAAAGATATTAACTTAGGGTGTGTTTGGTTTGAAGGAAAATGTTTACTTGGAAAACAAGTTGATTTGTAACTTATTTTCTTATTATTATTGGTGAGTAGAAAATATTTTCTGAAACATATGTTTTAATTTTTGGTTGGTAAATGAAAAATATTTTCCAAAAATGTCTTTTATTTTTGGCTAAAAAATAAAAAATACTCTATAGGAAAATAATTTCTGACCCAATGGCGTAAAAATGAAATTTTAAAAAATTAAATACTTTTTCAAAAATATTAACAAAAAAATTGACGGTGGATTGGCGGTTGGGGGATAGCTAGGTAGGGGGTAGGGGGTAGAGATGGTATAAAAATTGAAATTTTTAAATGTGAAATGGTTTTTCAAAAACAAATTGTTTTAAAAAAAATTGACGGTGGTAAAGGGGTATGGGGGCTGGGTGTGTGTAGGGGTGGGGTGGCATAAAAATGATTTTTTTTTAAATTTGAAATATTTTGTAAAAGCAATTTTATTTTATTTTTTTAAAATGAAACGGGGGTGGGGTGGCGTAAAAAAGAATTTTTAAAAAAAATTTGAATATTTTTCAAAAATAAATTAGTTTTTTTGACGGGGTAGCTTGGGGGCGGGGGCTAGAAATGAGGGTGGTGTAAAAAATGAAAATGTTTTAAATTTCAATTTTTCAAAAAATAAATTTCAAAAGAAAACTTCGATAGGGGTAGCTGGGATGGGGGTGTAAGAAATGAAATTCTTTTAAATTTGAATTTTTTTTTCAAAACATTTTCTTTTGTGGAGGGAGGGGGTAGGGGTTAGATGATGTAAAACAAATCTAAAAATTTGAAATATTTTTGAGAAATAACTTTTAATTTTTTCATTTTTTTTGTTTGGGGGAAGGGGTGGGGCTGGTTTGGGGTAGGGTCGGGGGCTGGTTTGGGAGTAGTGGTAAAAAGATATTTGAAATTTAAAAAATAAGAAAAGTTAAAAAAAAAAAAAATTTTGTTATGGGAAGGGTCGCGCACGGGGTAGGGTCTCACGACCTAAAAAAGGATGTGATGGCACTCGTCTTATCCCACCAAGACAAGTTAGCCTAAAACTCAACCATCACGATAAAGTGCGGAAATAAAATAAAAATAGAAGTTTAATAAAAATTACTAATGCGGATAGCAAGTCAGTTTAACTAAATCCCCAAAACCTGGTTGTCACGTGCACAAGCCTCTAATCTATTACACTAGAATTGAAAGAAAACATAAGGCTCAAATGATGTCTCTAAAATAGAACAAGATCAAAAATAGGAGTAAGAGGGTCCGCTGAAATGACAAACAACTACCTCACAAATCTCCCTAGAAAGGCTCAGACAAGGAGACAAAAATAGAATATCATGAAGATCCGGGCTAGTAACCTATAAAAATGTAGAAGCAAGGGGTGAGTACCAAACCACATGGTACTCAACAAGTAAACTTCGAAACACAAGCTAAGGGAATAGAATACGGGTACTCCTTACACCCCAACTGAACCTCCACAACTACAACCTGAATGAAAACCAGTCAAACCTAATACTTCACAATTTACATAGCACATAGTTCAACCACTTCACATCGACAATACAGGTCAGCAACACACAAGATCACGTTCACCAATCACAAGTTCCACATAAAGGAACTCACAAGTTCACAAATGATAAAGATATGCAATGCAATGTCAGGTATACTGATGCATGTTTGTCCTAACGATACACACCCGGTGTCTCACAGTCCGGGACCCATGGAGGACATATATGTCCATGCATTCGTTGCGGCGTGTGACACGACCCTCGATAATAAAATTCATCGTGTCGTGCGACACGTCCCTCGTATCATAATATCCGTCGCGGCGCGCGACACATCCCTCAAAATGGTACGTACATCCTCTTTAATTCTCTTATTCTTCCTCAATTCACATAACACTTGTCAGAACCATGTTTCAGAACCAATGCAAATGACATGTTCACACAAATAATGAGGAGATGTCCATTTTCATAACAATGCACAATTCACAACAACACAATCATGATACAACATCAACAATGAATCAATAAGCCTTTCAAAGTCATTTTCAACACATCACACACCAATACTTAATCACATTACCTTTTATTACCCTTTTTTTATCATTAGAATTATTTAATATGGACAAGTCAACCCATCACCAAGTCTCATTACTCCCAAACACATACTACAAAGAAATACACAATTCTATACACTTAACAAGGGTTTAAAAATCCACTTGTCTCAAATAATCGAACTATTACTCCGGGACTTGAGCCTTCCTTTTTCGTTGAGCTTCCAAATCGATGCAATATATTCAAATAAATAATCACAATAAGATTTTGAAACTAACAACACCCATATTACAATATGTCTAGCTTAGACCCAAAAACTCAGCCCAATCTATAATCAAGTTTCTAATCTCGATGTCAATTAACATGACAACTCTCATATTTTCCAAATTTCAAGCCTAGGATTGAGTTCCAATTTCTCCAATATTATAAATCTAATAGTATTTATATAATACAATACACTTAATATTTAATTAAATATCTTAATATATCAAACTTAAATCTGATAATAAAATCCAAAATTAAAGTTAAATACTCCATCTGTAACTCTAACTACGAAAGGAAGCAATGAACCCAGCCGCCAACAGTGCATTGATTTACATTTCACCATCCTTACACCACTTTCCAATCATTAATCTATTATTATCCAACTAGAGGATGCTCGCCCGTAGTGCCGGCAAAACGAGAGCCCATATTTTGGCAACTTGTTCAACCCGTCCATAATTTAATGGGTTGGATGAGTGATCTTTCATATGGGTAAAATATGGATTGATATTTATATTCAACCCATAAAAATATAAGTAAAATATGGGTAAAATATGGGTAAAATATGAATTAGCCAAATGGGTTAAGCTTCTAACTTTTATTCACTCAAAATTCATGATATCACTAAAAAAAATTGTAACTTCTCTTCCTTTTTATGTTCTTTTATAGAACTAATTATTTTTCTCTATAATTGAAAACGTGAAGTCTTTGATCCTCAAAAAATATATATTTTAAATGTACATTTCTTTTGTTAATTATAATTATATTTTTATATTTATTTAATTTTATATTGGATAATAAATAATAGTGTAAAATAAGCAAATCATGTATTAGTATTGACATTGCTCAAGCCTTAAAGTGCATTATGCATGTTTTAGTCCTAAAATGAACTATTCATTTACTTTGAAATTAAAAATATTTTCCCCTTGTTATTACATAAATTTATTTTATATTGCAAAGTTAAAATTTTTTATTTTTATTTTTATGATACAATAAAACTAAATGAAGCATTTTCAACATTTTTCATCTAAAAAAAGATTAAAATATTTTCTCCATGTTGAATTCTTAAGTAGAGTACTATTTACTTATGAAAATATGGGTAAAATATGGATAAACTACTATTTTACCCAATCCATTTTTACCCATATCCAATATGGGCGGGTTGAATTATTACCCATTTTATATTGATCCATTTTCAACCCGCCCAAATTTGACCCAACCCGTCCATTTGCCATCACTACTCGCCGTATAAAAGTTAGCATCGTGTATTTTTTTTCATTACATCTGTTTAGATATTAAAATGACAGAAAATATATATATTTGAACTTTTACAGGTGATGATAACCACTTCATAATATTTACAATTAACACTATAGACACAATATATATATGTATAAAAATATTTATAGTAATGTGTTTTGTTTGTGGCTTCTAATTACAAAAAAAAAAAGAAAAAAAAAAGAAGATAAAAATAGCTATCAAAATCAATAAAAACAGTAATTAATGTCACAACTCAAAGCATACATTTCACAACTAATTAGCATCCGTTCTTCTAACAAAGCCATTACCGAAAGCCATTGCATGCATTTATATGGCACAAGCGACATGTAATACGCTTGTATTACATTGCCATTGCTAATTATCCGGCAAAACTAAATATAAAAGAAAACTAATGCTTACACCGACCATGTGAGTATAAGAATTCACCGTCCAGGCATTTCATCACACAATGTGATCAAAATAAGATGTTACATCATAAGGTCTCTACAATTCATGAACCAAAATAAAAGTTTAATCTTCTTACAAGTTACAAGGAATCCAATACATCTAAGATAGCCTTAAATTCATCTATATATACCACCATTAGACATTTGTGTAGAGCTGTCAATATGGGTTGGCCATCCCGGATAGTCTTTGAAATTTAACGGGTCAGGTCGGGCTAGCCCATTTTTTGTGTGGGCCGGAAAATGGTCGGCTCAGTCCACATGTACGTGGGCTACGGGCTTTGCCAGGCCAACCCTCTTTTCTTAAAAGTAGCATTTTTTTATAATTTTTTAAATTAAATTATAATTAAAAAATATTATCATAAATATCGACAAGACAATAATTCATGGTGTTAGTGTTACTACTTGTTAATCAAATACACAAATAAAATTATCTTTATAATATTTATTAAGTTTAATTTCAAGTAAAAGTATAAATAGCTAAATAGAAATATTAATCTAATTGTTTTCCAATGATCATAATAAAATAGAAAAACTATGAAAAATTTTCATAGGCTATGACCTATGTAATGATTTCCTAGAAATTTTAAGGAATTTTTATTTTATGTAGTATATATTTTATAAATATAATTGTAATTAAATTTTAATAATTCAAATTTTAAATAGATTTTGAGTTTAGACTCTAGTTATTTTTAATACTCTATTTTATTTTTATTTTTTAATTAATTTTTATTTGGCCCACGGGCCGGCCCTATCCATATTTCTCAAGCCCCATAAATCGACATGTTTATTCAGGCCAAGCTAAAAAACCCTTTTCTTAAATGGGCTCCAAAAATCGTAGCCCACCCCTATCAAATAACGAGTTAGGCAAGACCGGCCAAACGGGCCTAGCCCATATTGACAGCTCTACATTTGTGTATATACTACCATTAAACATTTTGTGGATTGATGACAGGTGAACATGAACGAAAAGTAAGTAAGACCTAACAGTTAAATCAAACAAAAATAAATACAAGAGACATACATATACAAAAGAAATAAATAATTCCATGAAGAAATTGTTGTTCTTCATGCACTACAAGAAAAGGTTCAGTTAAGACCAACATGTAGGGACGAGTTAATAATCCCGTCACAAAAAGTATATATTTTGAGACGAGATTATATTTCGGTCCTAAAAGTTATATGTTATTGGGAAGGTAAAAAATATTGTCCCTAAGAAAACTAATGACTCGTCCCAATTGTAATTGAGAGACTTAGCGGGAGCGCCAAAACATTTCTAAAAATTTTACTAAAACCCAAAAAATCATAATTCTGAAAAGTAGGTGGCAAAAAGAAACACTATTTTCTAAAAATCCAAAAAAAAAATCATTTTTCTCTCAAAATCCATTGGTCACGTTTTTGCCCTATACGTATTCTCAAGTCCAGAAGTGTCTCTTTTTCATCTCGATCAACTACGACCTAGGGCTATTCATCTCTGCCTCAAATCCTCTGAACGTATTCTCAGCAGCAACGTTTTCTCAACTGTGAATCTAAGGTATGGTGTCTCTTCTTCTTCCTGTTTACTGATGATCATATTGTTCGCTCAACTCAACAAAAGTGTCTCTTTTTCATCTTGGTTAACAGCGACCTAGAGTTATTCAGCTCTGCCTCAAATCCTCTGTACGTATTCTCAGTAGCAGCATATTTATTTCCATTTCATAACTGCAAATTTAAGGTATGCTGTCTCTTCTTCTTCTTCTTCCTGTTTACTGATCTTTTGCTCAACTCAACAGAAGCGTCTCTTTTTCATCTTGATCAATAGCAACCTACGGTTATTAGGCTCTGCCTCAAATCCTCTATAAGTATTCGCAGCAGCAACTTCTTTGATTCCTTCTCTCAACTACGAATTTTGAGTATGATGTCTCTTCCTCTTCGTCCTGTTTACTAATCTGTCGCTCAACCTTGCCCTATTATCTTGTTTTATT